>CAUJRU010001522.1:0-142422 GCA_963277665.1 Viscum album | reverse complement strand
TAAAAAACCCTTATTGTGGAGAGCTTCATGGAGAATCAGGCACCAATATCCATAGCTACTAGCATACCCCTGGTGACAGAGTATTCAATAGGCATCAGACATATCAAACGAGGACCCAAGAGGTCAATATTATTCTGGGGCCGACCCCATGACTTAGGGTTGGTAGTTCAAGGCTCTAAGACCTGAGAAAGTCATCTAGGAGCCATGATTTGTATCACTTGCAGTGGGTAGGGACAAATGGAACATGACTTCCCGACCGTCCTTGCAAATGACCAATAGATGGCTGGGTTATCACTGAGACAAAGGCATAGGTTTGAGTGAAGAAGACAGCAGGGCAGAAGATATAGAAGGGGAGAAGGCCAAGCAGTAGGCAGTGAGAGACTGTTTGTGGTACTACTGCCACCACCCCCATGTGGTTCTCCCCGGCATTAGGGAGTAGGCGGATTGGGGCAAGCCTAGATTTAGGGAGCATAGGCTTAGAACACTATTAGAAATATGATCTTTACCAATGGTTTTGGGAAAACTGTTGTTATAGTTCACTAATTTGGACCTATACCAACAGTTTGGCCAAAACTGTTGGTATAGGTCACTTATATGGACCTATAGCAACAGTTTTGGACAAACCATTGGTATAGGGGGGACCAATACCAACGTTTTGGCCAAACTGTTGGTATAGGTCCCCCCTTTACCAACGGTTTGTCCAAAACCCTTCGTATATGTCCCAAAATCAAAGAACCTATTCCAACGGTTTTGAGAACTGTAGGTATAGGTACATGTATTTTTAATGGAATCTTCTTACAAAGGATATTAAATAATTCAAAATTTAAAATACTTATGATAATACATATATATATTTATGAAATTATGTTCATAAAAGTATGTTAGGCTAGTGGTTTGGTCGTTTAATCTCAAACAGGAGGCGCTGGGATAAAAACCAACTGAATGATTATTTTTTGAATTGCATATACCAATGGTTTTATAGAATTTTTGGTATACATTTTCATATTACTTATACCAACGGTTTTTAAAACTGTTGTTATAGGTCTATAACAACGGTTTTCCCAAAACCATTGTTATAGACCTATCCCCATGGCTTACTTGGCAATGGTTCTCCAAACCATTGGTATTGGATATACCTGTGGTTTGGAGGCCAATACCAATGGTTCCAAACCCATAAAAATCTTAATGATAATGTGTCAGTACCTTATAATATCATCATTATAAAACCCTTAAAACACTTATAATCGGATTAACCTTACGATCAACATCCAGTATAATTTTTAAGATAACATATTCATTAACGAATTCATTAGAGAAATAACTAGGTTCACCCATTGTATAATCAATATTTGTCTCATCCATGAGTTAAGATGTGGATAAACCCTTCATATAAGATATATCAGGCTTACCTATGAGATAAAAAAAGGCTCAACCTTCCTAAATAATGTAAAAGGTCAACATAATGAAAAAAATAAATTCAAATTAGAACTCATTATAAAAATAATATGAATAAACATTATTCCCTTCATAAAATGAGTAACATATAGAAATTTATTGGGTTTTATGATAATATCATTGAGTCGTGACTAAAACATGTAAAAGAAACTGGTTCCATTAAAATATATTGTAAATTATAATAATCAATCCTGATAAATAATGAGGATGGAATCATTATAAAATTTACCTATTAGATCTTATATAACATCTTGGGTTATTGGAATTGATGAATGTAAATATCATTAAACAATCATTTAAAATCATTATTGAGAAAAATATCCTTTTCACTTAAAAAAATTATTTTAATAAATATAAATACAAAAAAAATATTAAAAAACTTTTTCACTGGAAATTATATTTTAAAATTATAAATACATATTCAAATAAAAAATATTTATGGATAGTTGGAAAATCCATCCATTTTGAAGATGATAAGAATTATCATTATTTCATATATTTTGTAAAAGAATTCATAAATAACACATTTGAAAAAATGTTATGAAAAATAATTACAAAAAAAATTTATAAACAAGTACAAATATAATGTAAAATATATTTAAGAAATATTTACTTTTAGAAAATATAATTATTGAACACATGGAAATGGATGGGATATATTATTGATCTCATAGAAGATACAAGATATGTACCAATTACAAGAAAACTTTTTGGTGTTTATTTATTCAATGATTTCACAACCATAACCTTGAATAGAATCAATCTAACGAAGAAAATTGATTGTAATTTATAGTATTTCCACTTGAGTAACTTTTCAATTGAAAGAACAATGAAATAATAACATCCAATGAAACATTAAATTTCCAAAAAATAAGAAGAATCATGATATAAAATGTCAAAATGGGTAGTATATACACCTTCAAAAATAAGATTGTCTCAAATTGTAAACACATATCCCAATGAATGTGAATTTTAGATGAATAGCCCCCGTGAAGAACACATCATTTAATTTTCAATTAATCAATGAAGAGATTGTGTATAAAAAATATAAACCAAAAAAATTAAATAAAGAAAAAAACAATTTATATATCAATTAAAACATAATAATTTCATAACTAAGTCAATGAAAATGTGTTATAACCCCAAAAGGGAAATTGAGTTAAGGTTCATTTTACCACATAAAGATTTATGTGTAAAACCAACTTGAATGAAGAAATTCATATTTATAAATAATATAACATGAATTTTAAATGATTCAAGATATTCTATTATATAGGGGAAAATTTTTAACTATATAAAATAAATTTTGTTCACAACAATAAAGTATGACTCAGTGACGGAAAATTGAGATAAATCCCTTATCAAATGTCCAGACATTCCAAGTATGTCATTTAAATCCTATGAAATAAACTCTTGAAAATTATTTTATTTCCTAGTAAAATTATATAGGTATAATAAATAATCCTTATAAAATTACTTTAATTTATATTAATGATATTTTTAATTAATTAATCACTTAAGTCCCCATCAGGTGTTTTGAGGATGTTTAGTTCATAGGATGAAAATGTATTTTGTGGGTTGACTGAAGATAAAGTGGTATTTATTACATCATATAAACCTTAATACTAAATAAATAATTAATTTTTTTTTTAAAATTATACTTTTAAAATCAATATTGAATGGTGGTTCTGAAAAACAAATTGTGATACATTCAGGGTGATGGTGGGTCGGACATACCAATGAGTAACATTTCTATTTCTCAACAATCCTTATAGAAAGAAGTTATGTATTATTTTATCATTATATAATTTTAATTATATCCTAAATATTATGTTAATTCTTTAAGTATAGTAATATATATCTTACATGTGATATGGTGTAGAAAAATAAATCACATCACTTTGTGGACATAATATTCCACACATATTCACGGACGATGTTATCAATTTTTAGTGAATGGAATGGAAAAAATTAAATAATATTTTCTTTATAATTATAAATATGTAATTATTATAATATATGAATATTAATTATATTATTATAACCATTTTAGAGAGGTGGTGATCGTAAAAGAATTACATCAGTTAGTGAGGTGGTAGTCTATTATACACACGAATGTTGAATTCATTTATAATTTGATTGATAAATAAACGTATTCAATTTTTTCAATTAATAAAAAAACATAGAATATTTAAGATACTATTGTAATTATTGAATCATAGTTAACTAATGATTTTAGGAGTTAGAGGAAGAAATAAAACAAAAACTCTTGGTTAATAATGATACACCTTTTTTAGATAATCTGTTAAGGTTTATAATAAATGCTTTTATTGGTTTTTTTTGATAAACAAAGTACTCTAGGATATGAGTAGGGATTTAAGTTAGGTATTTTTATTGATAATTGCTTAACCAAAATGGATATCAAGTGTCGTGACATGAGAATAATATGTTACCTTTTATAATAGAGTAGAAGGGAACTCTTGGAATTTCATGAAATATTAAATTAATATAAGTCAATCTTGAGTTAAAAATGGATAAAATTTGATAATATGAAAATATAATATGATTATAAGAAAATATATTCTCATAAAATAAGTTTTGGTTAATTTTAGATCACATTTTTACCCTTATATTTTGGTGTTGACCCTCTGATAACCCTTTTCACACATACAGTTATAACAGTGTTTTTTAATCATTGAGTGTCAAGATAGTTACCATAAATTTAAAAAGACCAAAAAATATACCGTTGATGATATTTTAAACCACATAATAATATATTTTATAAAGATAGTATTTTTAGTAATTTTATATCATTCGATAAAATATTATTTTCATAAATTTTTATTAATTACATTTTTTCAAACAATTAATTTTCATTTACATTTTTAACATCTTGAAAACAATTATAATTCAAATAAAATATTTCAATAAATCCCTTATTTTTTTTATCTATAATATTTTTTTTTCACTATAATAATTTCAATTATATTTGTTTTAATATTTCAATATTATCTATTTTATGTTTTAATTATTTGAATAATTACTGTGAAAAAGATGTATATTAATTTAATGTAATTATTTCTTAAAAATAAATTAAGAATAACATATCATTATAAATATAAATAATTAATATTTAAATTAAATATATATAACTAGAAAATAATTTCTTATCTCCATGTTAAAAATATTTTTTCAATTTAAAACAATAGTGTGACATTTTTTACTTTTCATTACATAAAATATTATAAAGTTAATAATCATATAAAAATAGAAAATGGACATATATTAAACTTTTAATGATTATGGATGAGATATAATCATAAAATAAAATTAATTTAGGCGATAGGGTATTTATTTAGACCTTATCATTTTATTTTTATCATTAATTGCTCAATTTACCATTTATCATGTTAATAAAAATTACTAATGTTACCGTCCTTTTTTACTAAAAATAAAATGGAACTATTTTAAAAATCATGAATTCATTATTCAAAATATTGTAATAATTTTTACAAAATCAAAACACAGAATTGATATAATTAAATTTAAAATCAAAATCTAAAAATAATAATGAAAAATCGTTTCTTATATATATGACATTTTTAATGAAATGATGTTTTTATACAAAATTATAGTATAAAATTGACTTAAAATTTTCATTTTAAATTATTTTAAATAAAATGGAACGAATTAAAAATTAAAACGCATTAAATAATAGAATTTTACATTCTAAGTACTTCAATATAAAAACAATTTTCTTTATCAAAATTAGTATTCTTTACTATTCACTAAAAATGAATCTGTTAGAGAATTAGAAAAAACTCATCTTAAGATAATTCAGACATGATGATTTCAAAAATAAAATTAATTTTTTCAAATTATTATTCTTTAAGATCAGAAATAAACCATTTTATAAAACCTTACAATAAAAGACTTTAACAAACTATTTCTATTTGGATTTAAAAATTAATTAATATTTTCATAGTGAATATAAGAATCAAATTCATGAATGATATAAATATAAAGATGAAATATTCTTTCAATGCTAGTGTTGTTACATTATACACCCTTTTGGATGTCGTGTCTATAAATTTTTTTAACTAATTAAATATGTGAGGATACCATTCCCTCATATCATTTTAAAATTCCCATGTTTCTTCTTCAACCATAAGAATTTTCAACAAAACCTAAACTGGGTGAATCAAAATATAATGTAAAAATTTCTCTCTTGGATCAAGAATCTAAATATGTTATTCAAATATAGAATGATAAATTAATTTTTTATTCTTCACGTCAACTAATAAATCAAGAATTAAATTATCCTATGTAATATCTATAATTAATTTTGTGGTTTTTTCTTTAAAAATTTGAAGGAATCATTTATATGTAGCCAAGTGTGAAATATATACTGATTATAAAAGTTTTAAATAAATAGTCAATCATAAATAGTTTAACATGGGACATAGAAAATTCTTATAATTGAAGAAGGATTATTATTTTATGATTCATTTTGATCCTAAAAAGGAAACCCATGTAGTTTATGCTTTGTGACAAAAAATTAATTCTACCCTAATAATGTTAAATTAGGAATATGACATTTTGGATAATTATTTTCTAAATTTTGGTTTACAAGTTGAGGAAACAAGAACTACATATATTTAGTTCTAGGTATCAGTGTAGTCAAATCGGTTAGAAGGAATTAAGAATCTTCATAAGGAAGAGTGTGAGTTATAGGAAGAGGTATAATTTGTTAAGAAGGCTAAGTTCCATGAATTTAATGATGAATAATAAGATGTTTTGAAGTATGTAAATAGATTATATGTTCATTATGTTTACTAGTTGAAGATATAATGATTTAGTTATGTTCATTATCACCATTTTGATGTTCATCTAGGTATCACTAAGACACAGAGAGTCCTTCGTGAGAATTTGTGGTGGGATAGAATAAAATGATATATCACTAACATTACCATGAAATGTTTGAAATGTAATCAAGATAGAATATAACATAAATTGATAAAGGGGGAGCTTCATCAGTTTCCAGTTCCTGAGTGGAAAAAGGGAAAATTTATCCATGAATTTTATAGTGGGGTTTCTAAAGATATCTTGATGAAATAATGTGATTTCGGTTATTTTTTTAACATTTAACTAAATCTATGATTTTATTTCTTATTCAGGATATTAGTAATTTGGATAAAAATTATTAATCATATCTCAAGGATATAATAATGTTACATAGAGTTCCTCTCACTATTTGTATCTAATCATATTCTCAGATGCACATCTAATTTCCAAAAAGGTCATTAGAAGTTGTTAGGTACAAAATTAAATTTTAGTACCCCATTTCATCCTAAATTTGATGAAATATCCAAGTGAAAATTCTAAACTTGGATGATATTCATCACAATTTTTCAATAGATTACTATCTATTTTGGGATCATTATCTTTCAGTGGTTTATTTTGCTTATAAAAATAATTTTCATTCTAGTATATAAATCGAACGTTTTGAGTAATTATATGTAAAGTAGAGTTAGAAAATATATTTTTTATGGTGATGTAAATGAGTGGATGTTAATGGGAACAAATTTGGTTGAAGAAATAGCTAAAATGGTTAATAAGATTAAAAATTACATGAAAATGGCTCAAAGTAGGTCGAACAATTATACATGTAACTAGATAAAAGATATATCTTTTGAGGTAGGTGATCATATTATTAATAAAGTGTCTCTATAAAAATTGATATGAATTATGTTAAAAGGGGAAGGCAGGTGTATTTTTTATTTTAAATTATGAAATCATGGATGATGATGGATTAGTTTCCTGCTAAGTGTGTTTTCCCTTTGATTATCCTAGGTACACAACATTTTTTATGTTTTGATATTAATAAAATATGTGTTAGATTAATCTCATGTTTCATTACCTAAAGTAGTTCAGTTATAAGATAACCTTTCTTATATGTAAAACCATTATCAAATTCAGTACCATAGATATAACGTGACATATAATATGGTGATTCCCCAAATTAAGGTTTTATGTAAAACTATATGGCTTAAGATGTAATATGGGAATAAAAAAATGAAATGAGAGAACAATATACCCACCAATTTAGTAAGTGAATAAAATTGAAAGGAAAAACATTCAAAAATGGGGGATAAATATAAAAAACCTAGTTAGTTTTTTAATAAATCATTTTTTTATTTAATTCATATATGAATTTGGTTTTTATATTAACTATAAAAATATTAATTAATTTTTTAATAAAAAAGGAAATATTTTTGTTAAACTCTCTTCTTATAATGTTTCATTTAACTATTTCATTTTATATTTATAGAATTTTAATTTTAAAATTTAAATTTCATTTTTTATATCATCGTGTGAAAATTTTCTAAGAGGAATTTTTAATCATTTTCTAAAAATGTTTATATTTTAGTAAGTAGTGAAAATATTGATTTTGATTTTGAAAGTGGAATTTATTTTCAAGTATTGAAAAATTGAAATTAAATTTTGAATGAGTTTTAAAATTTAATTAGATTATTTTTAATTAAAATAATAAAACTACTATTTTATAAATTAATTTTATAATTCAATTTAGTATAAAAAAATATATTGAAAAGGGAATTTATTAAAACCGCATTTATCCTTTCATTTTTCATGATTAATTTCAATTTAAACTCTATAAATATATTTGAATCTTGAGTAATGGATTCTATATTCTGAATTTTTATTTAAAAATTTTATAAAATGGTCCTTTTTATTTTTTGTAAAAAATTTATAGTAACCTCTGTAATATTTGTTACGATGGTAAAGGTTAAATCATGTAATTTAATTTAAAATTAAAATGACAAGGACTAAATAATGACCCCCACACTTGACCTAATTTTATTATATTATTATACCTCTTATATAATAAACCAAATTTCAAATATATTTCTTTTTTTAATTTTTAGGTTATTATGACCTTTATAATATTTTTTGTAAAGAAAAGGATCAAAATTTACACTTCTATTTTTACTTACTATAATTCTTTAAAATTGGGTATAACTATAGGAAATTTTTAATTATAAATATTATTTATAAAGGTAAATTATTTATATTCATAAATGTAGTTTTTTTATTTTTTGTGAATATGTACTTACTTAAAATTCTTACACAATGTTGACAAATTAATTATTCAATTGACAGAAAAATAAAATAAATGATACTATCAATATTAAATGTAGTATAATTTGAAATAATTAATGTAAAAATAAAATGTTCAAGTTAAAAATTAAATTTTAGTGATGTATTATATGATTTTATTTAATGTTTATTTATTTTATTGATTTTATAAATGTAATAGAAAATGAATAATACTAAAATAGACATTATTTATAATTTATGAAAATAAAATATCTATAAATGATATAAAATTACAAAAAAACTTTATCTTTTGGAAATGGATTAGGATATAGCTAAAAATATCAAACAAGTTCCATTTATGGGTTATTTTTTCATTTATGATAATAATCATGACTCTCAATGTGTAATAAACCTTGTTATCAAGGTAAGTGTGAAAAGGGTTAATAGATGGTTAAAACTAAAAGATAAGGGCGCAAATGGGATCTAAATATAGGATCAAAATATGATGTAGATGCTCAATATACAAGATGGGGTGAATTGTATGCTTTAAAAAATTCATTTGGAACTTTTAATGATTGTATATAACTTTAAATTGTTTAACGATGTTAAACAAGGTAAATTCACTAGACCCCTTAGTTCTACAAACTTGCTAGATACCAGAAATATAGATCCGGAAATGAAACATAAGATAATTTTATAAGGAGAAATATTCTACATTAATGTGTATAGAATATTACTAATCAGAGTATACAAGTATAAGAAAGCATAAGATAGTTATACTTTCCTTAATAATCAAAATGCAGAAGAAAACAAACTTGAAACAATACAAGTAACAAAAATGAAATCTATTAACCCAAAGATTAGGGTATCCAACAACCTTGGATAAAGGTCCCTTGATTTATACTTTCAAGAAAGACTATCTTACCCACACCAGGGTAAGCCCTCGATAGGAATATCAGAGTATGTCTTACTATCCCAACAAGCCCTTGAAATTCAAGGTTCTTGGCACCTATGTCTTCCTTATCAAGGAAGTCCTCGAACTTTAAGGTAGTTGGAACCTATATCTTTCTATCCCTGGAAGCCATCGATTGTACACAACAACAATCAGAGTCAAAGGAAGCAATCCGAACATGATGTTCAGTACGAACAAATCAGGAGAGTCTCTCTCTCTCTAGAAATCACTTCAGCATAATGTAATCTCTCGAATTGTAGAACTGTATCATGGGATCATTCAAATGATCTCCTATTTATTGGCACTTCTCTAATAGTCATCTCCCTCCTCCAATGGTCATATTTTTCCTTGAATTTCTAAGGGAAATGTACACGTTTCACTCAAACAACATTAATTTTGAAATAAAATGCACGACATCATTTTATAACTATAAAAAGGATAAGTAAAATATGGTTTCTCTATCAAATTTATTATTCAAAGTAAGGAAAAAATAATGTTTAGAGTCTAATAAGAACACATTTTCAGTCTATATTATATGTATATTTGGATTCTATTTTCCAAGGAATTTGGAATCATAATTCTATATAATTCGGAGTCTAAATTCTAAGGAATTCGGAGTCTGAATTTTAGGGGATTCAGTCTCTGAAATATAAGGAATTTGGAACCTGAATTTTAAGGAATTAGGAGTCTGAATTTAGAGAAATTCAGAGTATGTATTCTAAGGAATTTGATGTTGGAATTCTAATGAATTTGGAGTCTGAATTTTATAGAATTTTGATTCTGAATTTTAGAGAATTCGGAACTTGAATTTCAGATAATTTAGATTATGAATTTAAGAGAATTTAGAGTCTGATTTCTAAATAATTCGGAATCTAAATTCATAGGAATTCAGAGTCTGAATTCAAAGAATTCGAAACCTGAATTTTTGAGAATTCGGATTCTGAATTTTTGAGAATTCAGAGTCTGAATTCTAAGGAATTCGGAATCTAAATTCAGAGAAAATTGGATTCAAAATTCTGATAATTAAGAACCTTAATTTCAGAGAATTTGGAACCTAAATTCTGATCCTAAAAACAGAATACTCTATATTTATATATTTATATAATTCTGACGTTTTAGATGTTAACCCGAATTTTTCACGTAGGAATAAAAAGAATTGGATTTTGAAAACTAAAATATGTTCAATAAAAAACAGGTAAGGATAAATTTTACTTGGAGAAAAAAAAATTTTTTATTAAAGAAAATATGGGTAAGGAGAAAGTTTCCTTAAATAACAAACATAGGGAAAATAAAATATTCCATGAGATAGAGTGTTTGTGATTTTCCAATCATAAAGGAATGGGATAGTCATAATGAAACCTTATTGACTCAATACTAAACATTTTAAAAAAAATGGATCAGATTATTTAGACATGTAATAATATTGTATTATATTATTTTTAATTTTTATTCATTTTACCATCAAAATAAATTGATACTAATTGAATATTTTAAGAAATTCTATGAGTTCCCCTCCCCTCTCTTATAAATGGAAACTGCTTCTTCTCATTTCAACAAATTTCAAAAACTTTTGGATCAAAAAAAATCCAATTAAGTAAACTTCTTTATAAATATCATCACATCATTCATGATTTTTTATAATAATACCAAAATAGAGTTGCTTTTGGTGTAAACCATATGTTATTTTCTGAAGAAGATATATTGTTCTTAATAAAGTGTTTTTGTATTATTAATTATTTAAAATCATAAAAATATTATATAACCATGAATAAATAAAAAATAATCTTCTATAGATCAAGGAAATTTTATTTTAGTATCAAATCATATATCCATATCCTCATTAATTAAATGGGAAATAAAACCATTATTCATGTGTATGGTGGACTACCACCGAATGAACCTATGTAATTATCTTTCAACAACTATATCTAAATGATTAATTATAAAGGAATCCAATTTTATATATTATATTTATGAAAAATTTATCATTTTTATAATATAATATTTCATATACCTTCTTAAATTTTCATTCCCTAAAAATGATAATGCCATGAATGCTTCTTTGAGGACCACAACCTCCACACAGTTATGAAATTCATTTTTCATCACCACATCACATCAATGATCTACAGTATATTCAAATATTTTAGATTATATTAATTATATCATGTGTATGTATGGCGTATTATCAGCTTGAATCTAATGTAGTTTATTTTTCATAATCATATTTAATGGTTGGATTTTATAGTATAATTTATGTATAAAAATGAAAATTATTTGCTAATGATTATTCTATATAATATGGAATAATTACTTCTTTTACCATTTTTAACCAACTATAGGCATTTTGGGCTTATGAACTAAATATCATAAAAACATATGACATAATCTTAACTGATTATGTAATTATATATAACATGGTATTAAATAAAATAAAAAGAATAAATAACGTGAAAATGTTTATTAATTAGGTAAATAAAATTAACATAATTTTAATACTCAAGAAGTCAACGAATAATGTGATAAGTCTGACTCAAGGTAAGGGGCATTCTTCTTAAAATCATCATTTAAATTTTCCCTTAAAACACTTTTTTATCTTTGTCTGTTTTATTTTAAAATATTTTATTAATTTTTTATCGACATAAATTATTTATAAAGGATGTATTTTTTCTCTTTTGACTTATATTCAATGGTTTTCAAGGATAATATTTTTATGCAGTGTTTTGAATTTCTTTACAAAATAAAAAATTAATATTCTATTTAAACATATATAATGACGATGACATTTATTACTACTATAGATGTTACCTATTTTTCTGGATTTCTTTACAATATTTCATTTTTTTATTCAATAAAAAATCAAATTTCTCAATTCTTGTTATAT
The DNA here is from genome assembly GCA_963277665.1 of Viscum album. Taxonomy (NCBI): domain Eukaryota; kingdom Viridiplantae; phylum Streptophyta; class Magnoliopsida; order Santalales; family Viscaceae; genus Viscum; species Viscum album. The sequence continues at coordinate 130,012 of CAUJRU010001522.1, read as the reverse complement.
TAGTATTTCAAATGGTTTTTTGTAATATAAATGTGTGTTTTTATATTTGAATTTTTTTTCACATTGTATGAAAATAAATTTTCAAGGATTTTATTCATGTAATGGTCCATGGAAAATGTTTATTAATGGATGAGGCTCATTATAGCTAATAGTTATACAAGATACAAACTATATAAAAGTTTAATCCCCATTATATATCATGTATGAGATTGATATTGTAAACAACCAGAAATTTCATTGAATTTTTTTTCTTAATTTCTTTGGAATTTTACGAGTCTGTAGTTTCTGACGGCGCCTGATTCCAGGGCCCGGTTTGCTAGGAATCAATTTCTGAAGTTTTTTTCAGGTACGTTCAGTAAACATACATGCAGGTCTTTCTATCTTTTGAACCAGTGATCGGAATTGAAATCTGTGGACACCGATGAACTCGCAGCGCCGGTATTCGCTTAAGGGGACCTTTACCGCAGTTGTGTTTTATACATTATGAAAGTTATATTTTGGGGTTTCTACTTAAAAGTTAGAAAGTAAATAAAAATGTGTAGTAACACATTTGTATTAAGATGGTGGTTATTATCTCCAAAGGGAGGTTGGTGGTGGGGCCCACCCCTACATAACCTCCCATGGGAGAATAAATTTTGTGCGGCCCACACAAGAACCTAACCCCTTAACCCCCCCTTTAACACCCTTAAAACCCCCTTTTAACTCTTAAATCTCTCCACCTCCTCTCTTTTACTTTTAACCTTCCATGTTCTCTAATTTAAGATTCCAACTTTCTCTAAAATAATTTTCTAGCATGCAATTAATTATTTGGATCATCTATTTTGATTTAATTTGAATTTCATTAACTGAGCTTAATAATATGGGTTATAATATTATGTTTGGGTTTGAATAATGTTTTGGGTTGGGACAATTGGTGGAGCCTCGATGAAATAGTAATATCCTTCCTCCAACGAAGAACGTCGATTCCTCCAAAGAACGACGACAGGTCTTCTTCTACCTTCTTCAATAGGGCCAAGAAAGTGAGGCAACGCCCATGAAGAATGCCATCTACTTTCCTCTTCCTCCGCGTCAAGGGAGAAGACGTCGTCATCGCCAATGACAACGTCTTTCCCACCAATTTTGACGGAATGATGCCCGACTTCTACAATTCCATCTTCCACGACTTCGACAACGTACCTTAAATCAAAGTAGGGGGTTTTGTATAATTTTAAATGAATAACATTATACCTTGTTCATGATGAATGCGTTGGATTGTCTTTTGACTTTTTTTACCACCTAGCGCGGAGGGCGCGGGCCGAACGAACATGACCTGACGACCCTCCGTAGGTTATTGATTATTTTGGTGATGGAGGCAGTCTCGGAAGAGGTGGCAGTGACCAGAGGCAGCGGCTGCGTGGAGAAAAACTGCGGCCCGCAACCGTGTGCGGCTCGGTCTGAAGAATCGGCCCGCTACTGCCGGTCGAGCTGGTGAACCGCGGAACCTATAGGTGCCACACGGAGGATGTGCGGCCTGCAACCGCAGGCCGCTTGCTGTACAAAACATCCAGCTACGGCCGGTCGGGCAGGAGACCGGGGCGCCACTTGGCACCGCACTGCGGAGAAGACAGTGGCCCGCGCTGGGCGGGCCTCTTTGGCGGGTGAACCGATCGGCCGCCTACCGGTCAGGCTGAAAGAAACTGCGGCACCCGCAGGTTCCGCGTAAGAGGAAAATCGGCCCTCTCTGCGGGCCGCTCATGTTGGAAAAAACTGGACGGCTTCGGCCGGCTGGGCAGCAAGGAGGGGTGACACCGCTCAGCGCCATTGGGCGAGACGAACCGACCCGCAACGGCTTGCAGGGTCCGCGGGTGGGTCGCGCCCCACCGAGCTGGGTCGTCCCCCAAAATGGGTCGGACCCGCCAGGCGGGATCCCTAGGTGGGTTGGGCCGACCCCCAACTAGGTCGGACCCCCCAAACCGAGTCAGGCCAACCCGCCAGCCCACTGGTCTTTATGGGCCAGGCTCGTTTCGCTTAAACGGGAATAAATTCTAGACCGCCCGTCCGATTGAGGCGTCGTCTACGGCACTAGGATTCTCGTAAATAGGAGGTCCTTTTTCAATACTCTAAGTGATTTTTGGACAACATTGGAAAATGGATGGTTTTGGAACGAGCGTAATTCCAACCGGGCCCCTGGAACGGAAATGCTAATAACTCTCAGACCGGGTGTCTGTTTGACACACCGTCTATCGTAGTGGGTTCCTTTTGATGAGATGAAACATTTGGATACATCAACTTTATACTTCGTGATAGTTGATGTATCGACCCCTTGGCTCGAGGAGAGGACCCTCCCGGAATCGAGCGTGCAGTGTCTGGGAACCCTAGAGTTGGCTGTGACTACGATGACAATTATACTGGAATACTCCGTGGGTTCGATAGTGATGACTACTATTCTTCTATCCGGTGTGGGTCCGATGGTTTTGAATTCTGTTCTTGTATCCTGTGTGGTTCTGACAGAGTAGATGGTCTTGTATCCTATCTGGGCCCGACATCTTAGCTGGTCTAGTATCATGTGTGGGTTCGACAGCATAGATGAATCAGTGACTACATCTGATCATATATATCGCTTTACAAAAGATGTATATATATGTGACTTGAGTCTTGACTTTCAATCATTATCCTTGTTGTTATTGACATTATTTCCCTATGTGGACTGGGTTGTGCTTGGGCGCGAGAGTTGGAGAAAACTGTGGTTGATAACTTAGGTAAGAGTAAGGGGATATACCTAAGTAGGGTTGGTTGATACTTTGTGATTGTATCTTTCCTTTTGTGATTTATCATTTTTTGATTCTGGGAGACCTTCAGGGGTCTTGGGATCCCTACTGAGTATCGTTATACTCACCCCCACATGGTCAATTCCCACACATTGTTGTGTTGGTTGCAGACGACGGACAGCACTGATCGAGGCAGAGTGTTGTGAAGCTGGACGGTACCCGAAGGTTGACCACTTAGCGAGACGTACACGGAGCAGACGAAAGGACCTGAGGTGATGAGAAGGCCATCTATACCCACCCTTCAGGTGGTATTCTCGGTGGACGACTCAGTAGTTACTGTTTACTTTTCTGTAGTTGTACTTTACTGTTGGGCTTGTATTTCCGGCCCCTTTCCTTTCAACACTTACTTTTGTATTTTGTTTTATATAGTGTTTATTTCCAATTGTTTCCTCTTCTGATATTGTTCAGACTATGTGTTTGTTACAGGTTAAAATTCAGTGTCTTCCCTTTTATCGGGATTACGCCTTTGGTGTGAGTCCCCAGCCCTTGGCCTATGGAAGGTGGGCTTGGGGTAGTCACGGCATGGGCCCTGAGGGCGGGTCGTGACAAATTGGTATCAGAGGAGTTAGTTCTACCATAGAACTCAGTAATTTTATCATTATTTTCTATGAAGCAATATTTTTATGTGTTTTGGGTGTGGTTATCATTTTAGGGAAACCGGTGTTAGTGTGGCGGCCGATGTATCCATACACCAAGACCCTGACCTCTGATTTCCGACTCAGGGCACAAAAACACTGATTGTGTGTGTGTTTCCTTTGAAAAAGTTTTCTTCATTATTACTTTGGGTCATCTCACCAGGAATACTATTTAGACCATGCCGCACCTGTTTCTTTTTAGGATGTCCCCACGAAGGAAACCCGCTAGGGTTTTGAGTTACGTATGAGATGGTAGCCCACCGACCGACGAGGCCTCGGTGCAAGGCCCCATCACAGCAGAGGTACCAGCAGAACCACTACCCGCTAGGCCACCGATACCACTATCCCAAGCAGCAGAGATTGCACGCTTCCTGAGTGCATTTCATGAGTTCTAGCTAAAGAGGCTGCTCAATTTCGGGGGAGAGACAGACCCACAAGCAATTGAGGATTGGCTTGAGGCTCTCTTGAGAGTTTTTTGATTGGAAGGGACATAATCTAACCTTATAGTGATCCTTCTCGTGAGTCTCCTATACACAACAACAGGTAGATGGTGGATCCTGATTCTTCCGGTGCATAACGAGGCATCACTAATCTGGGTAGACTTCGAGAGCCTGTTCTGGGTGGAGTTTGTTCCAGCCACCCTTCGTGCAGTGCGAATTCAGGAGTTACATCATTTTCAGTAGGGCAGCATGACAGTAGCTCAGTACTCAACGAGGTTCACCAACCTCTCACGCTACTCCACGGATATGGTTTGGGACCCATTCATCAGGCCCAGACCTTTGATCAGGGACTCATGCATGAGATCAGGGCTACGAAGATTCCTCTTAGCAACCCGAAGCAGACGGGGGTGCTGGAGAGAGCCCTTCTAGTAGAGAGTTTTCTCATTGAGCAATCACCAGCGGAGAGACCTTCCGTAGGACGACACGTAGTAGAGTCTTATACAACTGGCAGTAGACAGTTGACAGAGAGGTCCAAGCGGACCAGGTCATCAGGTGGGAAACCTCATGATATAGGTTCAGTTGTGTAGGGCACAGGAAACAAAGCCAACCTTACAAGGAGCTAGAAGTGCTACGCATGCAGCAGGTAGGGTCACATGGCTTGTGACTCCCCGACCGGCCACACAGATGAGTAGTAGATAGTAGTGGGTCCTTTTAGGTAGAGGCAGAGGTTCTCCTTTGGTGGTCTTCTAGGAGCAGGTCGATGTGGAAGAGGAGTTGGCCGAGCAGCGGGTGGTGGATGACGTTTCGAGGCACTACCACCACCACCACCAGGAGGTCCACCCCGACCATAGGGAGCTGGCGGACAGAGGTGGAATCAGCTCTAGGAAATCGAGGCCTACGACCGCGGTGCACCTGAGATGATTAGAGGTACTATCTGTGTCTACTACACCCTTTTTGCAGTACTTATAGACACAGGTGTGAGTCATTCTTTTATTGTCGTTTCCCTTGTTCAGAGCTCGGATATTCCAACAGAGCCGTTGGCTCGACCCTTATGGCCAGAGACTCTTACGGGAGTAGACTCAATGAGTACGAACTGGTGCCGGTAGTGTGAGCTTACTCTAGGAGGAAAGAGCCTTAGCTGGGATCTTCTTGTAGTGGCGTTAAGGCCTTACGACGTCATCTTGGGTATGTACTGGTTATCCATAGTTCATGCTCACATTGACTGTATTAGGTGCAAGGTGCGGTATATCCGCACGGATGGGACCAGGTTCAGCTTCACCGGCAAAGAGGGAGCCTTTGCAGTGCGAGATGGACTTACCCAGATGAAGGGGAAGCCGATCACACATCAGTTGGCCAGTATCATCCTCGGAGCGGTTGATGTGAGGAGTCCATGTTTTCCAATTGTGGTGGATCTGTATGCGGGTGTTTTCCCTAACGACGTTCTAGGATTACCTCCTCATAGAGAGGTAGACTTCTACATTGACCTCTACTCCGGGACAACACTGATATCTACTCTGGCTTATCGGATGGCTCCCACCGAGCATTGTGAGCTATGGGTATAGCTGGAGGACTTGCAGGTGAAGGGATTTATCTGACCGAGTGTTTCACCCTAGGCATCACATATTTTTTTCACCAAGAAGGTGGATAGGAGATTGCGACTGTGTGTCGACTACCGTCGCCTGAATCAGGTGACCGTGAAGAACAAGTACCCACTCCTGAGGATTGAAGACCTCTTTGATTAGCTTAAGGGAGAATGATGGTTCTTGAAGATAGACCTCAGGTCAAGCTATCACCAACTCATAGTTTGAGATGAGGATGTGCAGAAGAAAACCTTCAGGTGTCAGTATGGCCACTACGAGTTCATGGTTATGCCCTTCAGAGTAACCAATGCTCTAGTAGTGCTCATGAGTCTCATGAAAATGTTCTTCTAGCCTTACCTAGGTTGATTTTTCATAGTCTTCATCGACGACATACTGATTTACTCGACTACTGAGGAGGAGCATGCCTACCATTTGCGGGTAGTACTGCACACACATTGAGAGCACCATATTTATGGTAAGCTCTTGAAGTTCTAGTTCTGGATTTGAAAGGTTCACTTCTTGGAAAACATCATCTCGGAGGTTGGAGTTTTAGTGGACCTAGGGAAGATATAGGTAGTTCTTACTTGGGAGCCACCTAGGAGTGGGATGGAGGTTTGGAGTTTTCTATGTCAGGCTAGGTACTATCCTAGATTTGTGCCAGACTTCACCAGAGGTTCAACACCGCTTTCAACATTGATGATGAAGGGGAAACCCTTCGTGTGGTCAGAGAGATGCCAGGAGAGCTTTCAAGAGCTGAGGTATAGATTGACGAGTGCACCCATCTTGAGGCTACCGAAGGTGGGCGTTGGGTATGTAGTTTACTGCGACACATCAGGGACCGGACTCAGGTGTCTCTTGATGCAGGAGCAAGTGGTGACTGCATATGGTTCACGACAATATGTATAGCACGAGCAGAACTACACTACCCATGACTTGGAGTTAGCATCAGCGGTCTTCACCTTGATGATGTGGCGGCACTATCTAATGGGCGAGCACTATACATTCTATTCTTACCACTAGAGTCTCAGGTAAGTCTTCTCACAGAAGGACCTGAACCTAAAACAGCGGCGATGGCTCGAGTTCCTCCAGGACTATGACTTCGAGATAGTTTATAATCCTGGGAAGGGGAACGTTGTAGCAGATGCTCTCAGTAAGAGATCTGGCATTCAGCTGCTTGGAGAGGTGATAGAGTAGCTGGCCGCGTTGCAAATATCCTTTGTGGATAGAGATGGAGAAGCCTTTCTATATTCTCTCACAGTCGCTCCTCCACTACGTCAGCGGGTTAGGGAGGCATAGTGTGGGGACATTGACTGTGAGATGCAACGCGCTCATATATCCTCAGGGAAGGCACCTTATGGGTTTTCTGAAGCTGGGGAGCATGTTATCCACTTCAAAGGATGTACCATGGTACCGGTTGTATTACAAGAGGAAGTGCTGAGGGAGTTTCACACTTCCCCTCTAGCGGTACATCCAGGAGTGGCGAAGATGTATCAGGACATCATATGACAGCACTGGTGGCCGAGTATGATGAAGGCATTATTAGTGTTTATATCACGGTGCCTCACTTGTCAGAAGGTGAAGGTGGAGCACTAGGTACCAGCATGCTTTGTATAACCCTCAGAGGTCCCAGAGTGGAAGTGGGATGGAATATCCATGGATTTCAGGATGGGACTTCCACGTACATCCGTAGGACAAGACTCTATCTGGGTGATTGTCAACTGACTCACCAAGTTGCCCCACTTCCTACCGATCAGAGAGCAGGGCTCAGTAGAGAGCTTGGGATGCCTCTACATTCAAAAGATCATACGGTTTCATTGTGTGCCATCGACTATCGTCTCCGACCGAGATGTTCATTTCACTTCCCGACTATGGAAGAGGTTGTAGGAGGCTTTTGGCACACAACTTTACTTGAGCACCACCTTCCATCCTCAGAAGGACGGTCAGACTGAGAGAACCATTCAGTCTCTCGAGGACATGCATTGTTCATGTGTCCTTGACTTTGGTCACGGCTGAAAGGATCACTTACCCTTGGTGGAGTTTGCGTATAACAACAACCACCACTCCACCATCAGGAAGACATCTTACGAGGCACTGTACGGCCGACCCTGCAGATCACCTCTGTGCTGGACTGGCCCAGGGGAGTCAGCACTTGTAGGACCAGAGATGGTGTAGGCTACGATGGAAAAGGTGCAGATCATCCAAGGGGCGGATGAAGACTGCACAGAGTAGATAGAAGTCCTATGCTGATAGGATATGGAGACCACTGGAGTTCGAGGATGGTGACCATGTCTTCCTACGGGTCTCACCTCGATGAGGTCTATAGAGATTTGGCCGTGGAGGCAAGTTGTCTCCGCGATTCATCAGACCTTTTTAGGTCCTCAACAGGGTAGGAGAGGTGGCCTACCTCCTGGCCCTTCCACCTCAATTTCACTGAGTGCACGATGTCTTCCATGTATCTCAGCTGAGAAGATACATGCATGACCCATCCCACATCATCGACTACGGGGAGCTGGACATCGATGACAGGGCGACTTTCAAGGAGGTACTAGTGGAGATCGAGGATTGACAAGAGCGGGTCCTACATGGATGGTTGATTCCTTTGGCACGCATTCGCTGGAAGAAAGGAAACCTCCAAGAGAGCACATGGAAGTGGGAGGATCAGATGCATGCTCAGTGCCCTCATTTGTTTCCCTAGTGTGTTTTGTAGCTTTACAGCGATGTAAAGCCCTGAGGTGGGGGTAATGTAAAGACCAGAATATTTCAAGGAATTTTTTTTCATAATTTCTTTTGAATTTAGTGAGTCTGTAGTTTCTGACGGGGCCTGATTCTGAGGCCCGATGTGCCCGGAATCAATTTCTGAAGTTTTGTTCGAGTACGTTCAGTAAACGTAAGTGCGGGTTTTTCTATCTTTTGAACCGTTTCTCGGAATTGAAATCCAATGACACCGATCAACTCGCAGCACCGGTATTCACCTAAGGGGGCCTTTACTACTGTTTCATTTTATACAAGATGGAAGTTATATTTTGGGGTTTAAACTTAAAATTTTGAAATTAAATAAAAAAATTTAGTAACACATTTTTATTTAGTTGGTTGTTATTATCTCCAAAGGGAGGTTGGTGGTGGGTCCCACCCACAAAGAACCTCCCATGGGAGGATAAAGTGTGTGGGTCCTACATGAGAACCTAACCCCTCAACTACCCCTTTAACTCCCTTAAAACATCTTTTAACTCTTAAAACACACCACCTCCTCTCTTTTAATTTTATCCTTCCATCTTATCTAATTTAAGATTCCAACTCTATCTCTCAATTAATTGTCTTGCATGCAATTAATTAGTTGGATCATCTGTTTTTAATTAATTTGAGTTCTTTAAGTGAGCATAATAATATGGGTTATAATATTATGTTTGGGTTTGCATAATTTTTTTGGTTGAGATAATTGGTGGAGACTCTGTGAAATAGGAAGAGCCATCCTCCAATGAAGAACGCTGATTCCACAGAAGAACGATGACACATCTTCTTTTACCTTCTTCAAAATGGGCAAGAAAGTGAGATGATTCCCACAAATAATGCTATCTACTTTACTCTTTATCCACGTCAAGGGAGAAGACGAAGCCATCACCAACGACAACGTGTTTCCCTCCAACATTGACAGAATAACGCCCGACTTCCACGAAGTCGTCTTCTGCGACATCGATAACATACCTTGAATCAAGGTAGGGGGTTTTCTATAATTTTAAATGAATAAAATTATACCTAATTAATGATGAATGCGTTGGATTGTCTTCGGACTATTTTTATCGCCTAATGCAGACGGCATGGGCCGAATGAACACGGCCTGACGACCCTCCGTAGGTTCTTGATTATTTTGGTGATAGAGGCGGTGTTGGAAGAGGCGGCACTGACCGGAGGTGGCGGCCATGCACCGGCCACATGGAGTATAACCAAGGCCCGTAACCGTAGGTCGCTCGGGCTGAATAACCGGCCGGCTACTGTCGGCCGGGCTGGTGAACCGTGGCACTCGCAGGTGTCGCGTGGAGGTGGTGCGGCCCGCAATGGCAGGACACTTTCTGGATGAACCGGTCGGCAAAAGATGGCCAGGAAGGATCCCGTGGCGCCACTGGGTGCCGCATTGTGGAGAAGACTGCGGCCCACGTTGGGTGGGCCACTTCGGCAGGCGAACCAGCCGGCCGCCTGCAGGCCTGGCTGAAGGAAACCGCAGCACCTGCAGGTGCCGCGTGAGAGAAACATTGGCCCGTTGTGCGGGATGCTCGCGCCATACAAAACCGTCTAGCTTTGGCTGATTGGGTAGCAAGGAGGGTTGGCGCCGCTCGGTGCCGCATGGCTAGCCGAACCAGCCCGCAACCGCGGGCCGGGTCCATGGGTGGGTTGCGCCCTACCGGGCCGGGCCGACCCCCTAACCGGGTAGGACTCATCTGTTCAGGTCCCATGGTGGGCCACGCTCCACCGGTCCGGGCCGACCCCCAGCTGGGTCGGACCCGAATAACCGAGTCGGGCCAACCTGCTAGGCTACTGGGATTGACAGGCTGGGCCCGTTTCGCTTAAATGCGAATAACTTCTAGACTGCGCGTCTAATTGATGCGCCGTCTGTGGAATTGGGATTCTCACGACAAGGAGGTACTTTTGAAATTCTATAAAGTAGTTTTGGAAAACATTGGAAAACATCTGGGTTTGGAATGAACATAATTCCAATCGGGCCCCTAGAATGGAAATGCTAATAACTCTCAGACCGGGCATCTGATTGACGCGCCGTCTGTCACGTTGGGTTCCTTCTGATGAGACGGAAATTCAGGATAAATCAACTATGGACTTCTTGATAGTTGATGTATTGACCCCTTGGAAAGAGGAGCAGACCCTCCCAAAATTGAGCATGTTGTGTGCGGGAACCCTAGTGCTGGTTGTGACTACGACGACTATTGTACTTGAATACTCTGTGGTTTCGACAGTGATGAATACTATTCCTGTATCCTGTGTGAGTCTGATAGTTTTGACTTCTGTTCATGTATCATGTGTGGGTCCGACTGAGTAGTTGTTATTGTATCATGTGTGGGTCCAACAATATAGTTGGTCTAGTATCTTGTGTGGGTCCGACAACATAGATGAATCAGTGACTACATCTGATAATCTCTATCACAATATGAAAGATGTATACCTGTGTGAGCTATGTCCTGACTTTCAATCATTATCATCGTTGTGATTGACATTATTTTTCTGTGTGGACTGGGTTGTGCTTGGGCTCGAGAGTTGGACATGAACTGTGGTTGATAACTTAAGAATACGTATGGGTATATACCTATGTAGGGTTGGTTGATACTTCGTGATTGTATCTTTCCTTTTTTGGTTTATCCTTTATGGATTCTGGGAGACCTTTGGGGGTCTCTGCGTCCCTACTGAGTATCGTTATACTCACCCCTTCATGGTCAAAGCCTGCACTTTGTTGAGATGGTTGCAGACGACAGACAACACTGATCGAGGTAGAGTGTTGTGGAGCAGGATGATACCCGGAGGTGGACCACTTGGTGGGAAGTACACGGAGTGGACGGATGGACCTGAGGTGCTAAGGAGGCCATCTGTACCCACCCTTTAGGTGGGATTCCTGGGGGATGACTCAGTAGTTTCTTTTTACTTTTCTGCAGTTTTACATTACTGTTGGGATTTTATTTTTGGCCCCATTCCTTTCAGCACTTACATTTGTATTCAATTTTACTTAGTGTTTTTTTAGTTGTTTCCTCTTCTGATAGTGTTCAGACTATGTGTGTGTGTTACAGGATAAAAGTAAATTCCTTCCCTTTAATCGGGATTACTCCTTTGGTGCTAGTCGCCAGCCCCTGGCATATGGATGGCGGGCTTGGGGTAGTCACTGCACGGGCCCCGAGGGCGGGTCGTGACAGATATATCATATACTATGGGTGTTTCTAGATAACACTACAATGAATTAGGTAATGATTAATTTTTCAAAATAATTATATTATATGTCAATTGTATGTTTTTTAGAATTGTGTATTTTTTGTAAGGATTTTATGATGATGATTTTTTAAGGAATCTGCATGAATTTTCTATGATTGCTAATGACTTTTCATGGAAATTGATTGATTTCCAAATGTAATATAATTATCATTTTAAATGAAAAATGATTCTATTTTTTGATTTAAAGGGATTTTTTTAGGAAATTGTTTTTCAAGGGTTTAAATGATATTCACTAGACAAACATATTTATCCTTTTATGTACCTTACTAATATTTTCTGTACCCACAACATTTTTTAAATTATTTTTCATAGGGTTTAAGTCTTATAAAGTGATAAGAAGAAGCCAAGTTGAATGATGTGGAAATTTTCATGAAACAAATTAGATTTTATTTTATAAGTTTCATATTATATGGAAAATTGATACTAAAAAGAGATACTAGATTGAGTTTTATGGTTTTATGTGTCTGAATAAAGACATAATTCTCCAAAATAGTAAAATAGAAATATAATTTTGAATTAATTTATGTGAAAAATAGTCTAAAGATACTATAATATATATATTTTAAGGTTAGGATGTGAATAATGGAATAATATAAGTGTTTAGATAACATTAGGGGTTCATATAATTATAATAGAATATAATTAAAATATTTTATATAATGGTTAGCTTTAATTGATATATATTTTGAATATTAAATTATTTATTTGACTAAAATATGTTTTATTATAATGGTTTTCCATAGAATAAACTAGGAGGTTGAAGTAGGATGGCCCTGGTGGATAATATCCGTCCAAGTCAGAAACCCAAAATGTACATTATTATAATTAAGAAGTTTGTTTTTGTGATGGCTCAATTGATGAAATATATAAATGGATGTCAAATCCATGCTATAGAGAAGTAAGATATATCAAATAGGAACATGAAGATAGTAAATAATTTTATGAAACAACTTCCTCCAAAATTTAGTGACTCTTCTAACACAATTGTATCCAAATGATGGATCAATTACCTAAAGAACATATTTTATGTAATATTGTGTTTTTAATGTAAAAGAGTTAACCCTTTACATTTATCATTCTAATGTATAAATTAAATTATTGTGTTTTAAGGTTTATAGTATCAAAGATATATATATATATGAGCTTGATTCCATGGAACTTTTCAAATTTAAGAATATCTTCCTTGAGAAATTGTTACATATTGTTTCTGTACTCAGGTAGGAGAAACAGTTATTTGAATTGAGCCAAAATTATGATGATTCAACAGCTATGTATAGATATTTTTTTCAAGATTATCTAGGTATATACCATATTTTATTCGAGATCATAATCTTAAATTTAATAGATTTTAAATAGGTTTAAAAAAATTTGAATATGTTTTTCCTGAGAAGAATTTAAAAATTAACAGAAAATTGTTCATCATGTTGAAAAAGTTGAGATAGAATTTGTAGCCACATATGGTACTCCAGATGAAAATTGTAAGAAAATTTAATTTTTCTAGGAAATTGAAAAGAATACATCTATTAAGGAAAATTATAATCCCCCAAAATGTTTCAATTTTGGTAAAAATAATTAAGGAGAATATCTGGTAAACTCTAAAAATTGTTACCATTGTGGTATGTTTGGTCATAGGGATCCTGGAAGAGAATAAAAGAGTATCAAATAATAAAATAATTCGGTGACATATATTTATACCTTGGTGAGATATTTTAGTATCGATGAGTAGGATCCTTATTCTATCATATGTCTAAATATGGTTAATTTGGATAAAAAATATAGTCCAAAATAAAAGGGGTGTGAGAAAATATTTTGTTACTACTACAGTTGATGTAGGGTCATCTAATGAAGTGGTGACATTTATGTTACTTGTTTCCTTGAATTATTCCATTAAATTATTTTGATCTAGATCTTTATATTCATTTATTTATACTAAAATTTTTCTGTAAATTGGGAGTATCACCTCATGGAATTAAGACAAAACTTTTAGGAGACGACCTTAAATATTGATATGTTGTATGTATATAAGAGTAATATTTCCCTTTTCAATGATCATTGTATAAAGAATGTAAGTATTGTTTTCATCTATTTAGAATGATAAATATTCCATGAACACGCAAATGACGTTATAATTTTTGAGTGAATGGAAATGTATGAAGGTAAATGATATATTATCATTTTAGAATGATAAAAATTCCATGAATATAATGTTTAAATATTAAATCTATAATTGAAATACATCCTTGAGAAAAATTATTGGAAAATAAATTTTATTATTTCACTGGGAGGTTTTCCTCTGTACAAATGAACAATGTTTTTATTACCCTTTTGATGAAATAAAATATAAATATTGTTTGTGAAATTAACATAACAACACCTACTTATATTTCTGATATTTTTTTAACTATTTCAACATGGTTATAGATGTTTTTATGTTGATATAAGAGAAAATAATACAAAAAAATAATTTATTAAGTACGATACCACTTATTTAGAAAATATTTTAAGGTTTACCCAAAAATATTTAATAGGTTGGTTTACTAAAAAATAATTTATAATATTTGATTGGATATGTGATTAATTGATTTGGTTATATATTTCTAAAACCAAAAGTTTTTTGAAGTATGATGAACTAAGACTAAGATGTTCCCATTTATAAAAGCGGGGTGTGGTACTCTTAGAATTTCTTATAATATTATTTTAATATAAATTAATTTTTGTTTTTGAAATGCCTCAAAATTTAAAATATTATAAAATTAGATGATTATGGTTAAAATTAATCTCATTAAATAATTTTTTTAAAAGTTAATATCTCATTTTCATCCTTATATTTTTTAACCCTTTTTTAACCCTTTTCTCACATATCCTGATTAAAATAATTTAGTATTTGATGGTAAAAACTGTTACCATAAATAGAAAAACTACACCTGAATGGACCATAGTTGTTATTTTAAACCATATAATAATTACTTTTTTGAAGATTGTTTTTTTGGAATTTTATATCATTTTATAAAATATTATTTTCCTAAATTATCCATAATTTATATTTTAGAACTATTCATTAACATTGAATTTTATTACATGAACACAACAGTCTCGGATCGGTTCGAAACGCCCAATGGTTCCGTATATGATGACACATGGACCTGCTTTCCAAAGGCAGGCATTCGCTGGGCGATGTGGCCAGCGACACTTAAGAACTCACATTGGTCGAGAGGATGGGAAGTCGGGCTCATCGCACCCTTTTGGGGGGAATTTTTTCCTGTTCCAAGACTCTCTTATAGATTGAAGACTTATTCATATGATCGAGAATCTTTGGTTTATACCCAAGAATAGTATCCACAGATTACTCCTGATTGGCAGCGGTCAGCTAGATGCAGGGGTTCGGAATCATTTATGCCCGAGGTTTACCATCCCTCTTTGGATTAATGACCCCGAGGAGTCTAGACTCATTGAGGAGGCACTAGTAATGTCATGTTGAACCGACGTGAAGATCATCGGATCGACCGGTTGTTGGGCATGAACCTCAATGAGGATTCCTACATACCCTGCCTGGGAGACAGGGATCAAAGTCCATGTAGTTCGAATGGGAGTGTCAGAGAGCTGACGTGAATGTGGACCCAGGGGTCCGATGGTGATCGGGCATGATCCTCGTGGAGGCTTCCTACGTATCCCTGTGGTAGGGAATCAAAGTCCTTGTAGTTCCCATTATCTTGGGGCTTACACTCTAAGGAGGCCCAATGTAATGGATTGGGGCTTACACTCTGAGGAGGCCCTTAGTGATGGATTGGGGCTTAAAATCTGAGGAGGACCATAGTGATTGATTGGGGCTTACACTCTGAGGAGGCCCATACTGATGGATTGGGGCTTGCACTCTGAGGAGGCCCATAGTGATGGATTGTGGCTTACACTCTGAGGAGTCCCATAGTGATGGATTTGGGCTTACACTCTGAGGAGGCCCATAGTGATGGATTGGGGCTTACACTCTGAGGTGGCACATTGTGATGGATTAGGTCTTACACTCTGAGGAGTCCCATAGTGATGGATTGGGACTTACACTCTCAAGAGTCCCATAGTGATGGATTGGGGCTTACACTCTGAGGAGGCCCATACTGATGGATTGGTGCATACACTCTGAGGAGTCCCATAGTGATGGATTGGGGATTACACTCTAAGGAGGCACAAACTGATGGATTGGGGCTTACACTCTGAGGAGGCCCATAAGAAGATTTCACGGTCAATGCCTACTCTAAGCCCACGTGAGTCATGCACGATGTGAGAAACAAGAGGCAGCAGGGACCAGACGATCACGTCGCGAATGGTGCGTCCGTGGGAAGTGAAGTGGGACTTACACATTGAGGCGGCTCATAAAGTCGGGGATTATTCCGAGGTGGATGCCCTTAATGTCTTCCTCATGTCTGGTCATGAGGTCAACCCAACCCTCTGATGGGTTGAGGCATTTACCTATGCGCTGGTGCACAAGTGGGATAACGCCAAGGGCATTGGAATCAGTCCAAACAAAGGGAGATGAAAATTGTGAATCACATGCCTGAAATTCGGAACACAATGAGGGTGGCGTGGCGATGGGGGATAACTATTGACCGTGTTTAAAACACAGCATCCATATCGCGTTAGCCTGAAATGGGGACAAGCTAATGAGGGTCGACTGTTGACCGTGTTCGAAACACAGGACCTGACTCAAAGTGTTGTCAAAATTCTTCTGGGGCATTGGCTAGGGACGGTAGGTGAGCTGATACAGCATGGGACCAGGCCGTTAGGGGGTCCCTTCAAACATAAAGGAGGATGAAGATCCGAATGAAGGACACACAAAGCGTGGGGGACTGATGGATTGTTTGAATGGATTTCAGCGCTCCTGATATTATGCCACTGTGAACATGGCATGAGGCATCTTATTCTTGTAGAATAATGCATATCTTGCATGGATCATGAGGCGTAATATGTTTATAACATAGGTAATACTACAGTTTAATGTCATGCAGATAGGACTAGGGTCATACGGTTCAACGTCATGTGGTTAGGACAACTAGGTAGGAGATACCTCGCAATGGTCGGTGTGGGACTTACGCAAGGGAGGCCCTTCCTGGATGAACCTATAAAAAGGAATTAGGAAATGGGGTTATAGGAGATTCATGAGGAGTAGCTCGACTCATGGAATATATAGGATGGATGTTGGAGCGATATAAGGGTGAAATGGAAAATACTGTTGACCCAAACCGAAAATTTCACGGTTCGACTATCCATTTTAAATGGGGGTCAGTGACGGTAGCGAAGGGACCGGACCGGAGGGCTGGGACCATAGTCCGTTATTGTGCCCAAGCGGGGGTGCGGGGGAACATCCCCCATGGTATGGACAGGAAAGTGAATGGGGGTTTCCACATGGGGCGAGCGGCATAGGAGGCAGTTTGTGTAGAAGTTGGAAACCTAGGATGTCCACAAAGGAAATGGCCGCTAAGAGATGGCCACATGTGGTTTGCGGTTTGGTTGTCCACAAAGGTTGTCCACGGAGGAGATGGCCACGAGGGAGCATGCCACGAAGGACTAGGCCATGAAGGAAGATGTCCTCTAAAGAGGCTTTCCGCGGAGGAGCTGGCCGCGTAGGGCTGGTCGCATGTGTTTCACGGTTTGGTTGTCCGCGAAGGGTGTCCATGGAGGAGCTAGCCGCAAGGGAGCAGGCCGCGAAGGACTAAGCCGCGAAGGAGGCTTTCCACAAAGGATGGTCGCAGAGGAGATGGACATCCGCAAAGGGTGCAGTCCGCGAAGGAGGTAACCGCGGAGGATTTGACCGTGTTAGAGTAGCTGGTGAGAGGATGTCCGCGAAGGGGGCTGTCCGTGAAGGAGGTTGTCTGCAAAGGATGTTGTCCACGAAAGATGTCCACGGAGGGCATCTGTATAAGGGATGGCACATGTCCGACTTTGTTCCCACGGAGGGGTTCCCTCCTCCATTTCACAAATGAAACTGTTCCACGGAGGGGTTTTCCATGAAAGAGATGGATGCATGTGGTTTGCAGTTTGGTTTCTCCTCTATGCGGAAGATTTCATCCGCGGATGATATGGGGTCCGCGGATGGTCGCCGAACATTACTGCTGGGAGTGATTTCTCTTGCGTCTCCCCACATGTTTTCACCCGTCCTTCATCACCTATTTTTGGTGACCCTCGATGATTATTTATAGAGTCACAAAGAGGTAGTATCAATGGGGAACACGACACTTTCTGTGGAATCCCTTGAAAGAATCCCCACTCGTGGATAACTCGGTCAACTGGGATATTTATGGAACTGAGTTTCGCAGAATTGCTCCATGGCCGTGAACCACTCTGCCTCTATTCCACGAATGACAGTGCGCATGGTCTGGGTTGGTTGGTGCGCTTTGCGGCTAGATCAGTTCGCGATGGGGGACGGGCCTGGCGACCATCCTTCTTCGCGCTCGCGGAGGATCCCTGCCTATGTTCTGTGAACGACAGCGGTTCGCGGAGGGGACGCTTCGCCGAACTGGCCAAGTACTGTTGCTGGGAGCCGGTGTGCGGACCGGTTTGGTCCTTTCCCAAGTTTTGGGGTAATTGGATTTCACCCTTGCATAATTTTTAGGACCCTACAAATGCCCCCCATCAGAGTGGGGTCCGATCGGAATGAAGAAAAGGCCATTCCGATGTAGAGTGGTCTTGAAAATCGATGAGTGATTGAACAATGCTCTAAATTTTACCTGATCCATGGGACTCAGTGAGCGCAGTTCGACTTTTTCTTGGGTTTTGTAGAAAAACCCTACAAACTATTTTTCCATCAATACCTTAATTTTGCCTTGGCCCATTTGGTGTGGACCCAGCGGGTATGGTCCGACTTTTGCTTAGGTCACCCTTTTCGGGTTTTTGACCTAACAGGATTTGTGCCTATTTTTGTGAGTGGTTTAATGTCCCACCATCAAGATTATCATTACTGATGTTTTAGGTCAAATATCTTTGACCAGGTCTGGTGGGGCGACGGCCCCAGTGAAGTATGGTTGATTAAAAGATGTCTCCATATCCTCCAGACACATATGGGTGGAACATGTTTAGATTTGAACTACATGCAGGGCATGTCTCAAGGTATGGGAGCCGTATCAGTGTAGAGAGGTAGGAGGAGCATCACCCAAGGAAATATTTCTTTTGGTAGATAGGCCAGGGGCGATCAATATGTAGAGCTGCAGAGGGCATGGTATGAATAGTCGTGCAAAGGTGTCCTTCAGTCAATGACTCTCCATTTCTGATGGCCTAAGGACTTTATTGAAGTCCGGCTTATGGAAACCACCATGGGTGTCTTGGAGAATTATGGAAACCACCAGGGGTGGTTCGAAAAGGGAATTCAACATCTGAAAGGGTTTTAGAACATCTGTGTTAATCAGGAGTGTGGAATCAGGGTCCCTTTCCTACGCATTTATCTAGCGCAAAAGGACGATTGGAGCTTGGCGCATTTTAAAGTCATGCAGCTGGGATATTATTTAAAGTGGAATGGCTTCTGCTGGTTCTTAGTAATATCTTCGGAGATGTTCTCCCATATTCATGCAGGGTTGTGAAAGAGGCTGGTAAACTGCATCTCAGAGGGTTTCCGAATCCCGGGATGGACATGGAGGCTCAGTGTCAAGAGGGGTACGGAGAGAAGTATTTCCTAATGAAATAATGAATTTGGTAGACTAGCCATTGCGATCAATATGCAATGCCGTTGAGGGCATGGTATGAATAGTCATGAAAATTTTTCCTTGGGTCAATGATTGAATTCTTCCGATAGCTAAGAAACTTCAAGTAAGTTTGTGCTTCAGGAACACTAGGGGTGGTTTATAAGAGTTCGTCTTTTTCTGAGTACAGAGTATGGTTTATGAGGAGAGGGTGCCTGGATATGGGAGAAACATCTATGCTAAATTTCTTGAGAATGTGTGAGGTCACCCATTTTCACACTGGTGTGAGAGGGTGGTCTGTGCAGGTCTGACCCGTGCACTGAGGGACAGAGAAAAACCGCAGTTCCTTACCGAACCCATGACAGGTTTGTCCATGAAATTTAACGTCATGCGGTAAGGATGAATTCTGTGTAGTTTAACGTCTTGCGGTAAAGACAGGGAGCATTATTAAAGGATTTTGTTCAGTTTAACATCATGCAGTGAGGACAGGGGAATTTTTAAACAACTGAAAATGCTTTTAGTTTGAGGCATTTCCCCGGATGTTTAGTGCTTGGTCTTTACAGCTTTATGCCAAGCGACCAAGATGTTTCATGCAGTTTATCATCATGCGGTAAGGATGTAGTTTCAAAGGCTACTCTTGGTCAGAATGTAACAGGACATGAACACCTCGGCATACCCAAGACGGGGAGAGGGGTTGATGGTGTAAATTATGGTTTCGGGGCTACTTGGATCAGGGGAAATGATATGAGGGCTTTGAGGCCGGTAAGCGTACGGAGCTAGGAATAGTGTCGCCCGAGGAAATATTTCCTTTGATAGATAAGCAAGGGGCTATCAATATGTAGAGCTTCTAAGGTCATGGTATGCATAGTCATGCAAAGGTGTCCTCTGGCCGATGAATTTCCACTTTCGATGGACGTGAATGGTTATGAGGATCCGCAATTGTTTGGGCCACAAAGTCTGTCATTTGGTAAGAAAATATCTGGACATGTCTAGAATATCCGGCCCTGGTTGCTATAAAATCTTAGAGAGATCCCTGGTCTGATTTATCTTGCGGGTGAAGGTATACCATTACTCTACGCAGTTTAACGTTGTGCGGTAAGGACGAAGTACTCCTAGTTTAGCGATCATAGAGCTCTGACCATTGGGTGACTATTGCTGTAGTCACTCAAAGGATAACTGGGTTATCATGCACTGATATACTCTGAACAAGGTGCTGGATAAAGGTTGTAAACTGCAACTCTGAGGTTTCCTGGATTAAGAGATGTGGTGCGGGGGCTCTGAGGCCGGTAAGCGTATGTAGCTAGGAAGATTAACACCAGAGGAAATCTTTCCTTTGATAGGCGTGCCAGTGGCTATCAATATGCAGATCCATTGAGGGCATGGTATGCATAGTCATACAAAGGTGTCCTCGGTTCGATGACTTTCCACTTCTGATGGCCATGAATGATTATGAAAACCTGAGATTGCTCACATTACAGAGTTCGGAATATGGGGATAATGGTGTCCGAGCATACAAGAATCATCTTCACTGCAATTGTCTGTTGAGTCAAAGTAGCCTAGTTGTGTCTTGATGTTCATAGATGTTGGTTGTAGAGACCCGAAGCTTGACGTACATGAAAATTACATTACTTTTGCGGAATACTTAATACATAACAAAACAGACACACAAGGACCGTAATAGTTTAGTGTCTTTGGAATCTTGGAACGTAATCTTCTAATCGTGGTGAAAGATCCTCAACATATCCCATAAAAATCTTCCCATTTTTGTTTCCTTACCTAAAATATTTCTTTTAATACTGGGGGAAAAAACATAAAAAGTGTGAGCTCAAATGCTCAGTATGGGTAAGCATGGATAAAATAAAACATACCATATAAATTTGAACTAAAAAATGAATATTAAAAATCTTGAGCAACGACATAAAACATGGAAGTACATAAGGCATAGATAATAATGGAACATAAATCATGATAAAATAGTATGGTAATAAAACATGTAATTTTGGCATCCATTAAGCATATGTAATGATTTCCATAGTAGCCAAGGCATTGCTGCCAAGACCATCTTAGTGGACAATGTCCCATTCTGAATCGAGTTCACTCCTCCTTTCAGTCCTGTAACACTGAACCAAATTAACTTACCATTCCAGCCATGTCTATCTCATGAGTTATAAAATCATTACCCAATGCATTGGACAGAGATATAGGTCCCACCCATCTCATAATGAAATCATTCTTACTTGTGCCACAAAATAAACATACATCATTCATAATAACCCAACGAATAAAATGGGTTTCATAAACATAATCCCATCATCACATAATCCATATAAAAATAACGGATATCATTTCATAATAATTGAGGTGAGGCCATGTAAATAATAGAGACATTATACTTGAAACATACACATATGAAATAATGTCATCTTAGATAGAAAAATGGTTTTGATAAAACATTTGAAATGAGTTCTTGAGGAATATATCCTTTCTTCTTCAAAATCATTCTCTTTTTACAAAATGTCATGCAATTTTAAAAGAAACAGATTTTGATGAAAATAGTCATGAAATATTTTGGAGGAGGCTTCATAAAAATAAGGCTTTATAAAACTGTAAAAATCCAATCGTGCTGTATAAGTTAAAAAAACATTCTTCTCGTACTTTTACTGGAAAAGTCAAAACGTACCTCGTAACGTAAACAAAAGAAAGATTCCTTACATACCATGTAGTAAAAGTAAAAATGGGTAAAAAGGAAATTAAACATACATAAAAACATTTTTAGAAAACATGGACATGGATGATAACAATAACCCCAGTAAATACTTATGTATAAGAAAAAAAATGAGATTTGTAAAATTATGCCTTACCTTAGGTCCGATTTGCTTCGTAAGTGTCTGAACCTCCTATATAATGATTTAAATAATGTTATTGACCTATTAAAGAATCATATTCATTGTTATGATATCATATATTTTTCAGTTATGACTTTATATTACCCGTTCTTTTGTAAATTCCATGTTAAAGAGCGTTTTGGGAAAAATCGTTTCATTTATCATCCGTGTTTTGACTTGTAATTATTCATATGATTACATAGATCATGATTAATTAATTCCAGAATATAAAACATGATTTATATATAATATATATTCAGAATATACATATATATAATAGATCGATAAATGGAAATAAATACACCGTTCCTGGAGACGGTAGACCGTACGTACGCATGAACGTTGTTCTCTTTTCCTCATTGAATTGAATTGAATTAATTAGATGAAATAAATATATATATACATAAATACAGTATCATTATTATGTCATATATTTCATTATTACTTATCTTATATACTTTATAATCATTTATGGATTGTTAATCATTGAGAATGAATCTCATTGCGTTGTGGAGACGGTATTCCGTACGTACGCACGAACGATGATATCATTCCCATGATCGTGGAATTTTATTGGAGTGTATTTATACTATTAAAAAATCAATATCAATTTACAATAATCATATATAGTTATTACTTACACCATTATACCAATCCAAGTACGGTGGTGGTGGAAAATATATTACACCACGGCGTGGAGACGGTATTCCGTACGTACGCACGCGTGGTGATATCATTTTCTGTAGGATGGAAAGATAGTGAAATAGGGTTGTTTCATACTTATAATAACATATCAGTATATGAGTGATACTGATGTTATTACTTCATAATGAAACAACCTAAGAAGAAGAAGTGGAAGAAGAAATAAAGTTGAAAGAATCGGTAACAGACATTACCTCTTCTTTGAAGCGCCTCTTTGAGACCTCCTCTTAGGGCACTAAAATTGGTCTTCAAAGAATACTAGGTCCTCTAGAATGTTTCTAAGGAAGTGTAGAAGATAATTTTTCTGGGTTTGGCCGAGCATGAAAGCTCAAATTGGTGTGAGGAGGAGAGAGAGGAGGTTCCCTTTTATAAGGGAGGAGAGGGGCACCTTTGGAAATCTTAAAAATATTAATTTATAATAAATCTAACCCCACTTAAAAACCTCCAAAAATGACTCATATTCAAATATTAGATAATATATGGTTGTAATATTATCAACCAATATAATTTATACATGTTTGTAATTTATTTTAAACATTATCATCTTGATTTATCCTTATTTAATCAATTTAATTTTATTTGTGGTAATAAAATTATAAATTTTTAATTATAACAAATAATTACTTATTTGTTGTGAATTTTCCATAATTGGATACTTAATAACATTTTAGACCATATAAATTTAAATTTATAATTTTTAAATATTTTTTTTATTTTTAAACAATTTTATAATATGTTATCTTTGTAAAATAACAATAGTGTCAATTTTAAAACTATTCATTTATTTGAATTTAAATAAAATTAATGCAGATAATATGTTCAAACTAAAAGCTTTAATATATTCATAAAATGTCATATTTATCTATAAAATTAGTCGAGAACATTAAATAGTTCATATATTATTTATTTTATTATTTTTAAAACCATTTGTTTGGTTTATCTCTTAATGAAATAAATACTACATCAATTTTGTATAATTATTTAGTATACTTATTTCTTGCATAAAAATTAAAAATAAAATCCTATGATGAAGATAAATCTATTTCCTTTCACAATAATACTTTTTCTAGAATTTATCATCTTAAAATCACAATATTTAAATTGTTATACATATTAAATTATGAAGGTGACAACTTTGGCATCATTTAAAATAAAATAATATAAGTGTCATAATCGCTTTTTTAAGGCTCAAAATGGTAAAATATTCGACCATTGGATGATTTTAGATTACATGTATATGCAAAATAAGTTTTGGTCAGGGTTTTGTGCATTTTATGGTCACTATTAGTTTAATAAAAACTATATTCTTGATTTTTTACTAGATAAACAATTTTTGTATCACTATTGTGTTATAATTAATGATACTAATTTAATCCCAAAAAATTTTAAATAAATTCATATGATGTAGATAATTTTATTAGGTTTCTAGAGACTACTCATGTTAGATGTTTCATGAAGTTTATTACTAAATTAAAATTATTATACTTATAAGATTTAAGAGAGTGACTTGTTGTCACTTTCTTTGGTTTTAATAATAATTAAATTATTTTCATGGAAAAAAGTCCATTAAATGAATCTAATATTACCCTTAGGTGATATGGGTCTACCTTTAGTCATAAAATATAATTTTTGCATGTGTTAGGGTAATTTTATAATATTATATTTACCCTTCATTATCCGATTTACCTTTAACTATGGTAAATAAAATTTTCCGTAGTTACTATTCATAATATAAAAAAATAAAAAGTAACCTATTAAAATAATTTGGACCCACTGATTCCAAATATGGAATACATTTTTTGAAATTCAATACACAAAAGTTGCATAAATTAAATTAAAATTAATCCCGTTGACGAAAGAAAACGGGTTTTTGTTTAAAACATTGCAGAAGATTGAATTGATTTAACTACGAATTCAAGGTAAAATAGATGATAATTACATATATAATATTAAATGGTAAAAATATATTCTATTTATACTTTAAAACCATTCAATATTATTATTTAACCATATAAATTATTACTATGAAAAAAAAATTAATTAAAATATAGCGTGTTTTTACTATTCATTATAATATGAAAGTTATCAAAAAAATATCAAAACTTTATCCAATGTAAATTTTTATATCATGATTCAAAATAATAAGTTTATTTTGTAAAATTTAACCTATAAACTTCTCAGAAATTATATTTAAAATGGGTATGCCATCAAAAGGCGACAAAACTGCATTTTTTGAAAAATACTTATTTTACCCGAAAAAATTTATTTTGTTCTCATACCATGTTCTAGAAAATGTGTAAGATTCATAATAATGTTATAAAATTAAAATTTTAGTTAATACTATCCATAACAGCTAGTTTATAATAATATTATAACCATATATCATTGTTTAGTGAAACCCAGTATTGCGTACTACACACGCTACCGAGGAAGGTCGTGATTGCGTGTAGTGAAAGCCAAGTTAGGGTTGCATGTTGTGAAAGAATCCTTAGTTGTTTCATATAACATAATTCAACCATATTTCATTTATACATAGAATATATATATACACTCAATGTTGCGTAGAATGACTTTTATAAAACGAACTTGAAAATGTGTGTAACACAATCTAAGAATAGTGTTGTGTATACTTCAAGCTAATACAGTGTGGCGTATAGAACAAGATAATCTTGTTGTAGCATAAAACACATGAAATCAAATAAATTAAAGAGAATACTTATCATAAAATATCGGGTTGTTACATTATACCCCCCTTAAAATGAATTTCGCCCTCGAAATTCGTCGGGGTTATAAATCATTTACTATTCATAGAAACCCCCATCGTAAAAAGGAATACGGAAACTTAATTTTAAAAACTAAAGTATAAAACGTAATGATTACCCAAAGTAACTCATCACTGGGTTTCCATATTGAATAACATAGGTGAAAATATGGATATGGAAGAGAAATCTAACCATCAAGTTCTGATGGAGAGTGGTAGAGAACATGCATATGAAAAAGCCAAAAATCACAAAGCCATAGATTGGTGACGATCTAAGGTACCATCAGATTCATCGGATATAAGGGCACTAGGACAAGATTTTTGGTTTTAAAGATCATTTCCCTAAAGATGATGAAATTGGAATTAGAAGAAATACTTTCGTGATTTTGGTACAGTCTCACCATTAGTCGTTATTTGGACAATTTCCACTTCATCTCATAAAGAAATGAAGTTGAATTTGTCATTCGTGAATTGTTATCAGATCATGTGATAGAATGATGGGTCATTCCATCTGTCTTAAACAAAAGGTTATAAAAGTTATCAAAAATACATAAGTCCATCTTTAGTGAGATTAATCATATATGGTTCCTAAAATGGACTTATACTTCATATATCATACTGATTAATATAATAAAACTAGTTTCTACTAAACAGGGACTTCCTGTAGGCCAGTGGTAGGCGATAAAGGCCAGTCGCACTTCGGTTGTGGGTTCGATTCCCACAGCCTTGTCCGACGCGATGGGTTGTCGCTTGTCCTGCAGGTTGTCCTTTTTTTAAAACTACATTACTATAACATCCCATAAATAATATCAAAAAAAACTTCTATCCTTAAACAATACTAACTTATGTCCAACATAATCCATTCCAATATTTAGGCTTATCCATAATACTGCAGTCCACTCTCATAATATAGTAAAAACAATTACCAGAGATTTCATATAACAAGCATGTTAATTGTAACGCCCCGACCCCAGTTACCCAGAGTCGGTGCATTATTACATAACATTGGCATGATCACAAGAAAGATCAATTCTCGAAAGACCGATGGTTTAGTAGCCTTGGAAACACTAGATATATTCATAAGTTTTACATTACATCATAAAATGAAAAACTACTACAACAACATAATGTTTCCACAATCCACACTATTAACCCCTCATAAAAATCCCTGCAGGTCATTCATAACTTACTTCTTCACATCCTGGGAAAAATAAAACATAGAAAAGGGGTGAGCTCAAATGCCCAGTAAGGATAACAATATAGCGGAAACTTTCATAAATAAGAATAAACATTTAAGGCAATGTATAACTAAAACAAAAGCCTTTTAAATATGAACTCTCAACATGGTATGGCATAAATAAAATGAAATAATTCCATTTACTTATTCACATGGATATTCTACTAATCGAATAATCACATGCAAAAATCAATAACCACTTTCATAATGTTGGAATGCATAATGCCAGACTATCATAACCACATAGTCAAGGCCTCGTGCCAAGACTACAAATAAGATTTTGTCAAGGCCTTGTGCCAAGACACTAGTTTGTCTCATGATACCTACCGATGCATCGAGGAGCTATAGCGGGCTCCACCCGTCACTTATTAAGTCCAATGCATTCCCATATGAAAAGGTTTAAACATAACATAAACATTCGTATTAAAACTAGCATACGAAATGTCAATAATTTCACCATAAACTATGAATGGTATAAAAATAGCACATCCACAGTCAAACATATCACAAAACCTTCAATACAATATAGAAGTTTTGTATCATAATAAATCAACTTCAAATAATCTTAAAATCCATCAAAGGATGTTGACATAGATGAAATCAAAATTCTTTTTAAAGAAGTATCTCCTTTTATTTTGAAATCATTTAAGGTCCATATAAAATAAAACATTTTATTTGAAAATATTCTTATAATCTTGTAAGGGATGCTTTGAAGATTTTATAACGGTGGAAAATAGCCGCACCCGCCGTATAAGTTAAAAAAAAATTCTTACCTTAATTCTGTCGAAAAGGTTAAAAAAGGACCATGTTTTGAAAACGACAGAAAGATTCCTTTATAAACCTCTTATAAAAAGTCAAAAAAGGGTATAAATGACTTTAACCCATATTCTTGTAAATAATAAATATGTTTTGAAATACATTTCGAAGAAACATGGATGTGGATGATAAAGAAATCCCAGTAGATTATTACGTATAAACAACCTCGGATAATGAAGAGATTGTGAAATAACCCTTACCTTGTACTTTTCCTTGGTTGGGGTAGGTTAACCTCCTGTATAATGGTGAAATAGTTGTTATTAAATTATACAAGAATCATATATAATAATATGATATCATATATGATCTTTTAACATTGATTTGTTAATAATATCTTAGAATTATCGTCGTTTCGGGAGTTAACTTACTCATTTTCTTTTATATGTTTTGTTACATAAGCCATGGTTGTTGTATCTTATTCATATCCAGAATGATATTTAGTCCTTAAACATCATTTTTAAATCATCAAATGATAATTATACTTGAATGGATACGATGGAGAATGAATCTCATCGCGTTCGTGGAGACGGTAGTCCGTACGTACGTACGAGCGACAATATCATTCTTTTGATATTAAAATAATATATAAATGGATGGTATATCATATATAAAGAATCATTAACATGTTATATTTATTATTTACATGAGTTACACATCATTATTATACCCATCCAAATAATATTATATTGAATAACAATTACACCACGACGTGGAGACGGTAGTCCGTACGTACGCACGTATGGTGACATGTTATTCAAAGGGTGGATAGAATACTGAATATGGTTGTACCATATTTATAATAACATCACAGTATATGTGAGATACTGGAGTTATTATTTTAGAATGGTAAGAACAAAGGAAGAAGAAGTGGAAGAAGAAATGAACTTGGAGAAGGGTGGTGAAATCATTACCTCTTCTTCGGGTTCTTCCTTTTGATTTGATCAAAAGGGCTCCTTAGGTTGGCTTTATGATCAAACTAAGGCCTCTAGGTTGTAGTGAGGGATGTTGGGAGAGTATTTGGGCAGAGTTTGGCCGAACCAAAAGGCTTTGAAGGTGTTAAGAAATGAGAAGGAGGAGTGCCCTTTTATAAGAGGGGTGAGGGGCACCTTTGGAAAGGCTAGAAATATTAATTTATAATAAATTCATATTCGGTTTCTAATGGCTCCAAAGCTTATTATTCAAAGGTTAAGGTGGGGATTGGTCGAAAACCACTCAACCAATAGAATTTAGACAGGTTTGGGTACTTATATTAACCTTATCTTTAAGTATTAACTCTAAGTTAATTAGTTTCACTTTTACAATGTCTCTTTTTATTTTTATATAATATGGTTAATAAACTTACTATATACATCCAAGAGACCCCCAAGTGGTACTTTAATGATGAACCTATCATGATATAATTCTCTTGTCCGAACCTTAGATTTTTAGGAATTTAATATCAATTAATAATATAATATTTGTTTTAAGAACTCTTTTATGTCAATTTTGACACTATTCAATAGTTGATTTTTGTGAAACTCATAACAGATTGATTACTTCGAACAAAGTCAATTAAATCAATCCTCATATATCATATTATCCTATAAAATTAGTTTAATTCATTAAAAGTTTCATATTATATTTATTTGGGTATTTATAATATCAATTATTTAAATGTTTCACTATTATAGTAATTACTGCATCATCATTGTGTCATAAATAAAATAAATTATTTAATGTCTAAAAATTATAAATAAAATATCATTATGTAGGAAATAGTTTTATCTTTCTAATGAATATTTATAATCTAAAATCCAACATATATAACCCTATGTAACAATTGTTTTTCTAAAAGATATATGCTTGTGTCATTTTTGTATTCATTTTAACTTAATTAAAATAAAGTGTCATTATCACTTACAAGTGGACCCATGGGGTCCCAAAATAGACCCAAAGATTCCCATGGGCGACCATGTATCAACAAATAGGGTTAAGACACGTTTTAGGGTAATTTAGTATTATTATAATATTATTGTTTAACCCTTATTTACCGGATTTACCCTTAACCATGGTAAATAAAATATTTACCGCAGTAATTATTCAAAATGTCTAAAAATAAAAGTTTCATATTTACACAATTTGAACATCCTGATTCCAAATATGGAATCCATTTTCCTAAATTCAAAACAAATAGGTGGCAGAAATTAATTTAAAATTAATTCCCGCTGTCAAAACAAAAAGCGTGTTTTTAAGAGATAATAACTATCAAAAGATTGACACTCGTTTATGTTCGGTTTAATTGTAAAATTATGTCCAATGACCAACATTTTATTAAATGGTAAAAATATATTCTAAATATACTTTAAAACCACTCAAATTCATAATTTATCACTATTAATTATTTTGATTAAAAAAGTTGTTTTTAATTAAAACTTAGTAATTTTCACTATTCATCAAAATATGAAAGTTATCCGAAATGTACCAAAATTTCACCTTAGGCTAAATTCGATATTCCTAATCCAAAAATGAAGTCCATTTTAAAATATAAAATATATATAATTTCAAAAAGTAGGTATTACTATTCATAACGGCTAGTTTGATTAGTTATGGTGTGTTAGAACTCGAGGTTGCGTACAACACACGCTATCGCATTATTCGAAGGGAAACGTACCGTGGAAGCTTGGGGTGTTACATTCTCCCCTCCTTCAAATAATTGCGTCCTCGCAATTTCTAGGGTATTACTGCATAAAAAGACTCGGGTGGTTCTTCATCATAAGTTCCTCGGGTTCCCACGTTGCCTCTTCCATCTTATGATTTCTCCACAAAACTTTTACCAGACGCGTCGTCCGGTTTCTCAGCACTTGTTCTCTCGTATCAAGAATCTTGACGGGCTCTTCGCAATAAGACAGATCGGGTTCCAGTTCTAATTCCTCATAGGTGAGTACATGCGTCGGATCAGGCATGTATTTCCTCGATAGAGATACGTGGAACACATCGTGAACTTTGGAGAGACTTGGCGGCATTGCCAATCGATAAGCTACAACCCCAATTCGTTCTAGAATTTCGAAAGGTCCGATGTACCTGGGACTCAATTTACCTTTCTTACCAAAACGTATGACTCCCTTCCACGGAGATACCTTCAGAAAAACATGATCACCGACTTGAAATTCCAAATCCTTCCTTCGATTATCGGCATAGCTCTTCTGCCTACTTTGAGCTGCTTTGATGTGATTTTGGATTACTTTCACCTTTTCCACCGTTTCCTCCACCAGTTCTGGGCCTACAAGTTTTCTTTCACCAACGTCATCCCAACAGGTTGGTGTACGACATCTCTTTCCGTATAACGCTTCATATGGTGCCATCTGAATACTCGAATGGAAGCTATTGTTATAGGAAAATTCTACCAAAGGTAAATATTGATCCCACATACCCTGAAAGTCAAGTGAGCAAGATCTCAACATGTCTTCTAAGGTTTGAATAGTCCGTTCTGATTGTCCGTCTGTCTGAGGGTGGTAAGCAGTGCTCAAATGAAGTTCAGTATCCAGGGATTTCTGAAGACTTTTCCAGAATCTTGAAGTAAAACGGGGATCACGATCAGAAATAATCGATAGGGGTACTCCATGAAGTCTCACAACTTCATTAATATATAGTCTTGCTAGACGTTCCAGGGGTAGATCTTCTCTTATAGCAAGAAAATGTGCTGTCTTGGTAAGACGATCAACAATAACCCATATTGCATCGTTCCTTCTAGGAGTCTTTGGTAGCCCCATGACAAAGTCCATCGTAACATTGTCCCATTTCCATTCCGGTATGGGAAGAGGTTGCATGACTCCTCCAGGCTGTTGCCTTCCAGCTTTCACTTGTTGACAAACCATACATCTTGACACAAAATCAGCAATCTCCCTCTTCATGTTGTCCCACCAAAAATGTTCCTTCAAATCTCTATACATTTTGGTGCTCCCAGGGTGTATAGAGAAATTGGAACTATGAGCATCATCCAGCAATTCCCTTTTTAGATCAGGTATATTGGGAACACAAAGTCTCTTCCCGAATTTCAAAATTCCATCTTCATACACAAAGT
Organism: Viscum album; assembly: GCA_963277665.1. Taxonomy (NCBI): domain Eukaryota; kingdom Viridiplantae; phylum Streptophyta; class Magnoliopsida; order Santalales; family Viscaceae; genus Viscum; species Viscum album. The sequence continues at coordinate 98,443 of CAUJRU010001522.1, read as the reverse complement.
CTCTCAATCTCCCATCATTCACAGCTTTAATCTTCTTTTGGAATTCTTCATCATTGGTCTGAGAACTCTTAATCCTTTCTATTAAAGATGGTTTGGCAACCATTTGAAAAAGCATTGATTTTTCACCTTCCCTGGTTATACCCATGTCCATCCTTACTAGATCCACGAAAATTGGATCCCTTTCCATTCTCATCATGTTCAAAACTCCATGGTCTTTTCTACTCAAAGCATCTGCCACCTTGTTTGCTTTCCCCGGGTGGTAGTGTATCGTGCGATCATAATCCTTGAGTAATTCAAGCCATCTCCTTTGCCTCATGTTGAGTTCTTTTTGTGAGAAAATATACTTCAAACTCTTGTGATCAGTATAAATCTCACATTTTTCACCATAGAGGTAGTGCCTCCATATCTTCAAAGCAAAGATCACAGCTGCTAACTCAAGATCATGAGTAGGATAGTTTTGTTCATGAATTTTCAACTGTCGTGATGCATAGGCAATAACTCTATCATTCTGCATAAGGACACAACCAAGTCCTTTCTTCGATGCATCACTATAAATAACGAACCCATCATTCCCCGATGGTAGAGTCAATATAGGAGCTTTGACTAATCTTCTCTTCAGTTATTCGAAACATTCTTCACACTCTTTTGTCCAAACAAATTTAACCCCTTTACGTGTGAGCTTCGTTAATGGGTTAGCCAATCGGGCAAAATTCTGGACGAAACGTCGATAATAACCTGCCAAACCAATAAAACTACGTACCTCAGTTATACTCGTAGGTGCTGGACATTCTTGGATTGCCTTGGTCTTAGAAGGATCAACATAGATTCCATCTTTAGAGACAATATGGCCAAGAAAAGAAATCTCCTGAAGCCAGAATTCACACTTGCTAAACTTCCCATATAATTCATGCCTCCTCAGAGTCTTCAAGATAATGCGCAAGTGATTTTCATGATCTTCGTAGGTTTTGGAGTATACCAAGATATCATCAATAAATACCACCACAAATTCATCGAGATACTCCTTGAAAACTCTATTCATTAGATCCATGAATACAGAGGGTGCATTAGTCAATCCAAACGGCATTACAGTAAACTCGTAATGCCCGTACCTGGTTCGAAATGCTGTTTTCGGAATGTCTTCCTTCTTCACACACAACTGATGGTATCCAGATCGAAGGTCAATCTTTGAAAAGTATTGAGCTCCATGCAGTTGGTCAAATAAATCATCAATACGAGGTAGGGGATACTTTTTCTTTATCATTATAGCATTGATTTCCCTGTAGTCGATACATAACCTCATAGATCCATCTTTCTTTTTAACAAAAAGAACAGGGGCTCCCCATGGAGAAACACTAGGGAGAATAAATCCCTTATTACTCAATTCCTCTAGTTGTTTCTTTAGTTCGACTAACTCTACAGTGGCCATTCTATAAGGGGTCTTCGATATAGGCCTTGATCCAGGAATAAAATCAATAGAAAACTCAACTTCTCGTTCTGGAGGATGTCCAGGTAAATCTTCTGGAAATACATCTACAAATTCTTTCACAATAGGTACATCCTCTATTTGAACATTCCTTTCCTCACCTACAGTTACTTCATTCTCTTCCTCCCCAATAATTGAATTAAGTTGAGCTACTTGGGGTGGATCTAAATAAGAATTAGGTGGTGACGATTCTTCTCTAAAAATAAGGTGCTCTATACGGGTAAGGTTATTATTCATAACCTGAGTAAGTTGTCCCAGTATGGTGATTAGCTGATCAGCACCAGTTGCATCACCAGCCCCACTATAATTATCTTGAGCAGGAGGGCAATCCCTACATGGAGTGCGTGCATTGATACAGTTTCCATTTCTTCCACTAGGCGCCATTTCTAAACAATGGCATAAACTAGATCAGTTTATGAATCAAAATACATAATCTCATACTTATAAAACACTTAACATAAATTGAACTATTTATGGATATAATCCATAATCATAAGAATGTTTTCTTTGAGGAAGTATATACTCATAATCCCTTCAAAATGATTTGTAAAGAAAATGAGAGTTATCCTAAGCATATCCCCCGGGAGTGTCGTAACCAAGAGTGCAGCAAGGCCCGTTGTCGTGCACCAGTTCCCGTTCGAGTCTAGCTCAAAGCGGTGTTTTCGGGTTTTACCCCTAGGTACATCTGTGCCAGAGCCGCCTCTACCTGCTCGTATCCAGACAGGGATGTATTGCTTGGAAAACTCACAAAATCTCTACAATACCAAAATTCTAGGAAGTTCTTCTATACTAATCCTCAAAGTTCATCTTAGGTCTACGTTCTCTAATCAGAGTTTATCTAAATCTAGCTTCCAAGGTTTGTACTAAACTTCCTCTGATACCAACTGTAACGCCCCGACCCCAGTTACCCAGAGTCGGTGCATTATTACATAACATTGGCATGATCACAAGAAAGATCAATTCTCGAAAGACCGATTGGTTTAGTATCCTTGGAAACACTAGATATATTCATAAGTTTTACATTACATCATAAAATGAAAAACTACTACAACAACATAATGTTTCCACAATCCACACTATTAACCCCTCATAAAAATCCCTGCAGGTCATTCATAACTTACTTCTTCACATCCTGGGAAAAATAAAACATAGAAAAGGGGTGAGCTCAAATGCCCAGTAAGGATAACAATATAGCGGAAACTTTCATAAATAAGAATAAACATTTAAGGCAATGTATAACTAAAACAAAAGCCTTTTAAATATGAACTTTCAACATGGTATGGCATAAATAAAATGAAATAATTCCATTTACTTATTCACATGGATATTCTACTAATCGAATAATCACATGAAAAAATCAATAACCACTTTCATAATGTTGGAATGCATAATGCCAGACTATCATAACCACACAGTCAAGGCCTCGTGCCAAGACTACAAATAAGATTTTGTCAAGGCCTTGTGCCAAGACACTAGTTTGTCTCATGAGACCTACCGATGCATCGAGGAGCTATAGCGGGCTCCACCCGTCACTTATTAAGTCCAATGCAGTCCCATATGAAAAGGTTTAAACATAACATAAACATTCGTATTAAAACTAGCATACGAAATGTCAATAATTTCACCATAAACTATGAATGGTATAAAAATAGCACATCCACAGTCAAACATATCACAAAACCTTCAATACAATATAGAAGTTTTGTATCATAATAAATCAACTTCAAATAATCTTAAAATCCATCAAAAGATGTTTACATAGATGAAATCAAAATTATTTTTAAAGAAGTATCTCCTTTTATTTTGAAATCATTTAAGGTCCATATAAAATAAAACATTTTCTTTGAAAATATTCTTATAAACTTGTAAGGGAAGCTTTGAAGATTTTATAACGGCGGAAAATAGCCGCACCCGCCGTATAAGTTAAAAAAAACATTCTTACCTTAATTCTGTCAAAAAGGTTAAAAAAGGACCATGTTTTGAAAACGACAGAAAGATTCCTTTATAAACCTCTTATAAAAAGTCAAACAAGGGTATAAATGACTTTAACCCATATTTTTTGTAAATAATAAATATGTTTTGAAATACATTTCGAAGAAACATGGATGTGGATGATAAAGAAATCCCAGTAGATTATTATGTATAAACAACCTCGGATAATGAAGAGATTGTGAAATAACCCTTACCTTGTAATTTTCCTTGGTTGGGGTAGGTTAACCTCCTGTATAATGGTGAAATAGTTGTTATTAAATTATACAAGAATCATATATAATAATATGATATCATATATGATCTTTTAACATTGATTTGATAATAATATCTTAGAATTATCGTCGTTTCGGGAGTTAACTTACTCATTTTCTTTTATATGTTTTGTTACATAAGCCATGGTTGTTGTATCTTATTCATATCCAGAATGATATCTAGTCCTTAAACATCATTTTTAAATCATCAAATGATAATTATACTTGAATGGATACGATGGAGAATGAATCTCATCGCGTTCGTGGAGACGGTAGTCCGTACGTACGCACGAGCGAAAATATCATTCTTTTGATATTAAAATAATATATAAATGGATGGTATATCTTATATACAGAATAATTAACATGTTATATTTATTATTTACATGAGTTACACATCATTATTATACCCATCCAAATAATATTATATTGAATAACAATTACACCACGACGTGGAGACGGTAGTCCGTACGTACGCACGTATGGTGACATGTTATTCAAAGGGTGGATAGAATACTGAATATGGTTGTACCGTATTTATAATAACATCACAGTATATGTGAGATAATGGAGTTATTATTTTAGAATGGTAATAAGAAAGGAAGAAGAAGTGGAAGAAGAAATGAACTTGGAGAAGGGTGGTGAAATCATTACCTCTTCTTCGGGTTCTTCCTTTTGATTTGATCAAAAGGGCTCCTTAGGTTGGCTTTCTGATCAAACTAAGGCCTCTAGGTTGTAGTGAGGGATGTTGGGAGAGTATTTGGGAAGAGTTTTTCCAAACCAAAAGGCTTTGAAGGTGTTAAAAAATGAGAAGGAGGAGTTCCCTTTTATAAGAGGGGTGAGGGGCACCTTTGGAAAGGCTAGAAATATTAATTTATAATAAATTCATATTCGGTTTCTAATTGCTACAAAGCTTATTATTCAAAGGTTAAGGTGGGGATAGGTCTAAAACCACTCAACCAATAGAATTTAGACAGGTTTGGGTACTTATATTAACCTTATCTTTAAGTATTAACTCTAAGTTAATTAGTTTCACTTTTACAATGTCTTTTTTTATTTTTATATAATATGGTTAATAAACATACTATATACATCCATGCGACCCCCAAGTGGTACATTAATGATTAACCTATCATGATATAAGTCTCTTGGCCGAACCTTAGATTTTTAGGAATTTAATATCAATTAATAATATAATATTTGTTTTAAGAACTCTTTTATGTCAATTTTGACACTATTCAATAGTTGATTTTTGTGAAACTCATAACAGAATGATTACTTCGAAAAAAGTCCATTAAATCAATCCTAATATATCATATTATCCTATAAAATTAGTTTAATTCATTAAAAGTTTCATATTATATTTATTTGGGTATTTATAATATCAATTATTTTAATTTTTCACTATTATAGTAATTACTGCATCATCATTGTGTCATAAATAAAATAAATTATTTAATGTCTAAAAATTATAAATAAAATATCCTTATGTAGGAAATCTTTTAATCTTTATAAGGAATATTTATAATCTAAAATCCAACATATATAACCCTATGAAACAATTGTTTTTCTAAAAGATATATGCTTGTGTCATTTTTGTATTCATTTTAACTTAATTAAAATAAAGTGTCATTATCACTTACAAGTGGATCCATGGGGTCCCAAAATAGACCCAAAGATTCCCATGGTCGACAATGTATCAACCAATAGGGTTAAGACACGTTTTAGGGTAATTTAGTATTATTATAATATTATTTTTTAACCCTTATTTACTGGATTTACCCTTAACCATGGTAAATAAAATATTTACCGCAGTAATTATTCAAAATGTCTAAAAATAAAAGTTTCCTATTTACACAATTTTAACATCCTGATTACAAATATGGAATCCATTTTCCTAAATTCAAAACACATAAGTGGAAGAAATTAATTTAAAATTAATTCCCGCTGTCAAAACAAAAAGCGTGTTTTTAAGAGATAATAACTATCAAAAGATTGACACTCGTTTATGTTCGGTTTAATTGTAAAATTATGTCCAATGACCAACATTTTATTAAATGGTAAAAATATATTCTAAATATACTTTAAAACCACTCAAATTCATAATTTATCACTATTAATTATTTTGATTAAAAAATTTGTTTTTAATTAAAACTTAGTAATTTTCACTATTCATCAAAATATGAAAGTTATCCGAAATGTACCAAAATTTCACCATAGGCTAAATTCGATATTCCTAATCCAAAAATGAAGTCCATTTTAAAATATAAAATATATATAATTTCAAAAAGTAGGTATTACTATTCATAACGGCTAGTTTGATTAGTTATGGTGTGTTAGAACTCGAGGTTGCGTACAACACACGCTATCGCATTATTCGAAGGGAAACGTACCGTGGAAGCTTGGGGTGTTACATTCTCCCCTCCTTCAAATAATTGCATCCTCGCAATTTCTAGGGTATTACTGCATAAAAAGACTCGGGTGGTTCTTCATCATAAGTTCCTCGGGTTCCCACGTTGCCTCTTCCATCTTATGATTTCTCCACAAAACTTTTACCAGACGCGTCGTCCGGTTTCTCAGCACTTGTTCTCTCGTATCAAGAATCTTGACGGGCTCTTCGCAATAAGACAGATCGGGTTCCAGTTCTAATTCCTCATAGGTGAGTACATGCGTCGGATCAGGCATGTATTTCCTCAATAGAGATACGTGGAACACATCGTGAACTTTGGAGAGACTTGGCGGCATTGCCAATCGATAAGCTACAACCCCAATTCGTTCTAGAATTTCGAAAGGTCTGATGTACCTAGGACTCAATTTACCTTTCTTACCAAAACGTATGACTCCCTTCCACGGAGATACCTTCAGAAAAACATGATCACCGACTTGAAATTCCAAATCCTTCCTTTGATTATTGGCATAGCTCTTCTGCCTACTTTGAGCTGCTTTGATGTGATTTTGGATTACTTTCACCTTTTCCACCGTTTCCTCCACCAGTTCTGGGCCTACAAGTTTTCTTTCACCAACGTCATCCCAACAGGTTGGTGTACGACATCTCTTTCCGTATAACGCTTCATATGGTGCCATCTGAATACTCGAATGGAAGCTATTGTTATAGGAAAATTCTACCAAAGGTAAATATTGATCCCACATACCCTGAAAGTCAAGTGAGCAAGATCTCAACATGTCTTCTAAGGTTTGAATAGTCCGTTCTGATTGTCCGTCTGTCTGAGGGTGGTAAGCAGTGCTCAAATTAAGTTCAGTATCCAGGGATTTCTAAAGACTTTTCCAGAATCTTGAAGTAAAACGGGGATCACGATCAGAAATAATCGATAGGGGTACTCCATGAAGTCTCACAACTTCATTAATATATAGTCTTGCTAGACGTTCCAGGGGTAGATCTTCTCTTATAGCAAGAAAATGTGCTGTCTTGGTAAGACGATCAACAATAACCCATATTGCATCGTTCCTTCTAGGAGTCTTTGTTAGCCCCATGACAAAGTCCATCGTAACATTGTCCCATTTCCACTCCGGTATGGGAAGAGGTTGCATGACTCCTCCAGGCTGTTGCCTTCTAGCTTTCACTTGTTGACAAACCATACATCTTGACACAAAATCAGCAATCTCCCTTTTCATGTTGTCCCACCAAAAATGTTCCTTCAAATCTCTATACATTTTGGTGCTCCCAGGGTGTATAGAGAAATTGGAACTATGAGCATCATCCAGCAATTCCCTTTTTAGATCAGGTATATTGGGAACACAAAGTCTCTTCCCGAATTTCAAAATTCCATCTTCATACACAAAGTCTCTCAATCTCCCATCATTCACAGCTTTAATCTTCTTTTGGAATTCTTCATCATTGGTCTGAGAACTCTTAATCCTTTCTATTAAAGATGGTTTGGCAACCATTTGAAAAAGCATTGATTTTTCACCTTCCCTGGTTATACCCATGTCCATCCTTACTAGATCCACGAAAATTGGATCCCTTTCCATTCTCATCATGTTCAAAACTCCATGGTCTTTTCTACTCAAAGCATCTGCCACCTTGTTTGCTTTCCCCGGGTGGTAGTGTATCGTGCAATCATAATCCTTGAGTAATTCAAGCCATCTCCTTTGCCTCATGTTGAGTTCTTTTTGTGAGAAAATATACTTCAAACTCTTGTGATCAGTATAAATCTCACATTTTTCACCATAGAGGTAGTGCCTCCATATCTTCAAAGCAAAGATCACAGCTGCTAACTCAAGATCAGGATTAGGATAGTTTTGTTCACGAATTTTCAACTGTCGTGATGCATAGGCAATAACTCTATCATTCTGCATAAGGACACAGCCAAGTCCTTTCTTCGATGCATCACTATAAATAACGAACCCATCATTCCCCGATGGTAGAGTCAATATAGGAGCATTGACTAATCTTCTCTTCAGTTCTTCGAAACATTCTTCACACTCTTTTGTCCAAACAAATTTAACCCCTTTACGTGTGAGCTTCGTTAATGGGTTAGCCAATCGGGCAAAATTCTGGACGAAACGTCGATAATAACTTGCCAAACCAATAAAACTACGTACCTCAGTTATACTCGTAGGTGCTGGCCATTCTTGGATTGCCTTGGTCATAGAAGGATCAACAGAGATGCATATTTAGAGACAATATGGCCAAGAAAAGAAATCTCCTAAAGCCAGAATTCACACTTGCTAAACATCCCATATAATTCATGCCTCCTCAGAGTCTTCAAGATAATGCGCAAGTGATTTTCATGATCTTCGTAGGTTTTGGAGTATACCAAGATATCATCAATAAATACCACCACAAATTCATCGAGATACTCCTTGAAAACTATATTCATTAGATCCATGAATACAGAGGGTGCATTAGTCATTCCAAACGGCATTACAGTAAACTCGTAATGCCCGTACCTGGTTCGAAATGCTGTTTTCGGAATGTCTTCCTTCTTCACACACAACTGATGGTATCCAGATCGAAGGTCAATCTTTGAAAAGTATTGAGCTCCATGCAGTTGGTCAAATAAATCATCAATACGAGGTAGGGGATACTTGTTCTTTATCATTATAGCATTGATTTCCATGTAGTCGATACATAACCTCATAGATCCATCTTTCTTTTTAACAAAAAGAACAGGGGCTCCCCATGGAGAAACACTAGGGCGAATAAATCCCTTATTACTCAATTCCTCTAGTTGTTTCTTTAGTTCGACAAACTCTACAGTGGCCATTCTATAAGGGGTCTTCGATATAGGCCTTGATCCAGGAATCAAATCAATAGAAAACTCAACTTCTCGTTCTGGAGGATGTCCAGGTAAATCTTCTGGAAATACATCTACAAATTCTTTCACAATAGGTACATCCTCTATTTGAACATTCCTTTCCTCACCTACAGTTACTTCATTCTCTTCCTCCCCAATAATTGAATTAAGTTGAGCTAATGGGGGTGGATCTAAATAAGAATTAGGTGGTGACGATTCTGCTCTAAAAATAAGGTGCTCCATACGGGTAAGGTTATTATTCATAACCTGAGTAAGTTGTCCAAGTATGGTGATTAGCTGATCAGCACCAGTTGCATCACCAGCCCCACTATAATTATCTTGAGCAGGAGGGCAATCCCTACATGGAGTGCGTGCATTGATACGGTTTCCATTTCTTCCCCTAGGCGCCATTTCTAAACAATGGCATAAACTAGATCAGTTTATGAATCAAAATACATAATCCCATACTTATAAAACACTTAACATAAATTGAACTATTTATGGATATAATCCATAATCATAAGAATTTTTTCTTTGAGGAAGTATATACTCATAATCCCTTCAAAATGATTTGTAAAGAAAATGAGAGTTATCCTAAGCATATCCCCCGGGAGTGTCATAACCAAGAGTGCAGCAAGGCCCGTTGTCGTGCACCAGTTCCCGTTCGAGTCTAGCTCAAAGCGGTGTTTTCGGGTTTTACCCCTAGGTACATCTGTGCCAGAGCCGCCTCTACCTGCTCGTATCCAGACAGGGATGTATTGCTTGGAAAACTCACAAAATCTCTACAATACCAAAATTCTAGGAAGTTCTTCTATACTAATCCTCAAAGTTCATCTTAGGTCTACGTGCTCTAATCAGAGTTTATCTAAATCTAGCTTCCAAGGTTTGTACTAAACTTCCTCTGATACCAACTGTAACGCCCCGACCCCAGTTACCCAGAGTCGGTGCATTATTACATAACATTGGCATGATCACAAGAAAGATCAATTCTCGAAAGACCGATTGGTTTAGTAGCCTTGGACACACTAGATATATTCATAAGTTTTACATTACATCATAAAATGAAAAACTACTACAACAACATAATGTTTCCACAATCCACACTATTAACCCCTCATAAAAATCCCTGCAGGTCATTCATAACTTACTTCTTCACATCCTGGGAAAAATAAAACATAGAAAAGGGGTGAGCTCAAATGCCCAGTAAGGATAACAATATAGCGGAAACTTTCATAAATAAGAATAAACATTTAAGGCAATGTATAACTAAAACAAAAGCCTTTTAAATATGAACTTTCAACATGGTATGGCATAAATAAAATGAAATAATGCCATTTACTTATTCACATGGATATTCTACTAATCGAATAATCACATGCAAAAATCAATAACCACTTTCATAATGTTGGAATGCATAATGCCAGACTATCATAACCACATAGTCAAGGCCTCGTGCCAAGACTACAAATAAGATTTTGTCAAGGCCTTGTGCCAAGACACTAGTTTTTCTCATGAGACCTACCGATGCATCGAGGAGCTATAGCGGGCTCCACCCGTCACTTATTAAGTCCAATGCATTCCCATATGAAAAGTTTTAAACATAACATAAACATCCGTATTAAAACTAGCATACGAAATGTCAATAATTTCACCATAAACTATGAATGGTATAAAAATAGCACATTTACAGTCAAACATATCACAAAACCTTCAATACAATATAGAAGTTTTGTATCATAATAAATCAACTTCAAATAATCTTAAAATCCATCAAAGGATGTTGACATAGATGAAATCAAAATTCTTTTTAAAGAAGTATCTCCTTTTATTTTGAAATCATTTAAGGTCCATATAAAATAAAACATTTTCTTTTAAAATATTCTTATAAGCTTGTAAGGGAAGCTTTGAATATTTTATAACGGCGTAAAATAGCCGCACCCGCCGTATAAGTTAAAAAAAACATTCTTACCTTAATTCTGTCGAAAAGGTTAAAAAAGGACCATGTTTTGAAAACGACAGAACGATTCCTTTATAAACCTCTTATAAAAAGTCAAACAAGGGTATAAATGACTTTAACCCATATTCTTGTAAATAATAAATATGTTTTTAAATACATTTCTAAGAAACATGGATGTGGATGATAAAGAAATCCCAGTAGATTATTACGTATAAACAACCTCGGATAATGAAGAGATTGTGAAATAACCCTTACCTTGTACTTTTCCTTGGTTGGGGTAGGTTAACCTCCTGTATAATGGTGAAATAGTTGTTATTAAATTATACAAGAATCATATATAATAATATGATATCATATATGATCTTTTAACATTAATTTGTTAATAATATCTTAGAATTATCGTCGTTTCGGGAGTTAACTTACTCATTTTCTTTTATATGTTTTGTTACATAAGCCATGGTTGTTGTATCTTATTCATATCCAGAATTATATCTAGTCCTTAAACATCATTTTTAAATCATCAAATGATAATTATACTTGAATGGATACGATGGAGAATGAATCTCATCGCGTTCGTGGAGACGGTAGTCCGTACGTACGCACGAGCGACAATATCATTCTTTTGATATTAAAATAATATATAAATGGATGGTATATCATATATACAGAATCATTAACATGTTATATTTATTATTTACATGAGTTACACATCATTATTATACCCATCCAAATAATATTATATTGAATAACAATTACACCACGACGTGGAGACGGTAGTCCGTACGTACGCACGTATGGTGACATGTTATTCAAAGGGTGGATAGAATACTGAATATGGTTGTACCATATTTATAATAACATCACAGTATATGTGAGATACTGGAGTTATTATTTTAGAATGGTAAGAACAAAGGAAGAAGAAGTGGAAGAAGAAATGAACTTGGAGAAGGGTGGTGAAATCATTACCTCTTCTTCGGGTTCTTCCTTTTGATTTGATCAAAAGGGCTCCTTAGGTTGGCTTTATGATCAAACTAAGGCCTCTAGGTTGTATTGAGGGATGTTGGGAGAGTATTTGGGCAGAGTTTGGCCGAACAAAAAGGCTTTGAAGGTGTTAAGAAATGAGAAGGAGGAGTGCCCTTTTATAAGAGGGGTGAGGGGCACCTTTGGAAAGGCTAGAAATATTAATTTATAATAAATTCATATTCGGTTTCTAATGGCTACAAAGCTTATTATTCAAAGGTTACGGTGGGGATAGGTCGAAAACCACTCAAACAATAGAATTTAGACAGGTTTGGGTACTTATATTAACCTTATCTTTAAGTATTAACTCTAAGTTAATTAGTTTCACTTTTACAATGTCTCTTTTTATTTTTATATAATATGGTTAATAAACTTACTATATACATCCAAGAGACCCCCAAGTGGTACATTAATGATGAACCTATCATGATATAAGTCTCTTGGCCGAACCTTAGATTTTTAGGAATTTAATATCAATTAATAATATAATATTTGTTTTAAGAACTCTTTTATGTCAATTTTGACACTATTCAATAGTTGATTTTTGTGAAACTCATAACAGATTTATTACTTCTAACAAAGTCAATTAAATCAATCCTAATATATCATATTATCCTATAAAATTAGTTTAATTCATTAAAAGTTTCATATTATATTTATTTTGGTATTTATAATATCAATTATTTTAATTTTTCACTATTATAGTAATTACTGCATCATCATTGTGTCATAAATAAAATAAATTATTTAATGTATAAAAATTATAAATAAAATATCATTATGTAGGAAATCTTTTTATCTTTCTAATGAATATTTATAATCTAAAATCGAAAATATATAACCCTATGTAACAATTGTTTTTCTAAAAGATATATGCTTGTGTCATTTTTGTATTCATTTTAACTTAATTAAAATAAAGTGTCATTATCACTTACAAGTGGATCCATGGGGTCCCAAAATAGACCCAAAGATTCCCATGGTCGACCATGTATCAACCAATAGGGTTAAGACACGTTTTAGGGTAATTTAGTATTATTATAATATTATTTTTTAACCCTTATTTACCGGATTTACCCTTAACCATGGTAAATAAAATATTTACCGCAGTAATTATTAAAAATGTCTAAAAATAAAAGTTTCCTATTTACAAAATTTGAACATCCTGATTCTAAATATGGAATCCATTTTCCTAAATGCAAAACACATAATTGGCAGAAATTAATTTAAAATTAATTCCCGCTGTCAAAACAAAAAAGCGTGTTTTTAAGAGATAATAACTATCAAAAGATTGACACTCATTTATGTTCGGTTTAATTGTAAAATTATGTCCAATGACCAACATTTTATTAAATGGTAAAAATATATTCTAAATATACTTTAAAACCACTCAAATTCATAATTTATCACTATTAATTATTTTGATTAAAAAAGTTGTTTTTAATTAAAACTTAGTAATTTTCACTATTCATCAAAATATGAAAGTTATCCGAAATGTACCAAAATTTCACCTTAGGCTAAATTCGATATTCCTAATCCAAAAATGAAGTCCATTTTAAAATATAAAATATATATAATTTCAAAAAGTAGGTATTACTATTCATAACGGCTAGTTTGATTAGTTATGGTGTGTTAGAACTCGAGGTTGCGTACAACACACGCTATCGCATTATTCGAAGGGAAACGTACCGTGGAAGTTTGGGGTGTTACATTAATACCATCATTGATCCCCATATATCATATGATATGTCTCGTTGGTCATATTCCAAACATTCGAAGGCCTTAATCATGTATTCTCTTGAAAAATGAATACCCATTGAACTTTAGTGAAAACATGAATGTAGTTAAAAATTAACATTTTCCACATACCAAAATCCTCAAAATTCTATATACTCAAACCATGATTTTACTTAGACCTTATATCAATCATGAGCTCATGAATACAATCAAACATCTCATTATCTTCTTATTCCTTCATTATGCGCATATCATATACTTTCCAAAAATATCTGAATAACCTTCCATGGTTATTGGTACCATTCAACATATACTTTCAAATACTTTAGGAAAGACAATAATGTAACAATCCATAGATGATTCTTTATTCCATAGTACCATACATTATTCTTTATAAACATACAATCATTCCACTAACATCTTAAACCACTGACTGAGCTTCATCATTTCTTTCATCTCATATTTCATTTTTAGTCTCCTCATAATCATCCACATAAATACTACTCATATGACCATGCTGGTTCTCTTCAAGTGATTTTTCATTAGGGCATTGGTTTTCATAATGCCCATATATTCCACATTTAAAACATCTAATCATTTTTGATGTCGTAGCAATACCATTATACTTGTCCATGGTATTAACTGAACCTTTTCCTTTGCACTTACTGGCATTGTGTCCTTCTTTCCCACACCCAAAGCATCTTCCAGTTCTTTTGAAACAATCTCCTTGATGCCTCTTCCCACATTATTTACATAGGGTAAATTGAACTTTCTTTCCTCTATGATCATCATGAAACTCTATCTTTCTCTTATTATCTGAGTCGGGAAACTTACCAAAGTTGAGATTATTGATCATATTATGAGATTGCTGATTAGGCATAATAACGATGTTTGGACTTCCAAATACCGTTTCATTTGGTTTATCATGAAGAATATCATTCCATTATCTGTAACATCCTCCATTATCGTGAAACATCATGTTTCCAGCCATTTTCTAAAACCCAAAAAGAATAGTGTGAGAGGCAAAAATCATGCTAGGGAAAACAACATAGTAAAGGGGAAGTACCCTCAATATCTAATATCTTAGGTTAAATTCTATGATCATTACCATAGTTCCAGGACTATATCCTATACGTATACTTATCCTTAGGGACATCCCTAGATATTCTTTAGAAATATCTCTAGGGATCTCACTAACGTTTTCGCATCCTAGTTTCCAAAGGTTGACTAAACCTTTCCTATGATACCAACTATAGAGAACTGAAGCTTGACGTACATGAACATTACATTACTTTTGCGGAATACTTAATACATAACAAAACAGACACACAAGGACCGTAAAAGTTTAGTGTCTTTGGAAACTTGGAACGTAATCTTCTAATCGTGGTGAATGATCTTAAAAATCTCCCATAAAGATCTTCCCATTTTTGTTTCCTTACCTAAAATCTTTCTTTTAATCCTGGGGAAAACATAAAAAGGGTGAGCTCAAATGCTCAGTATGGGTAATCATGGATAAAATAAAACATACCATATAAATTTGAACTTAAAAAAATGAATATTAA
This sequence comes from Viscum album, assembly GCA_963277665.1. NCBI lineage: Eukaryota > Viridiplantae > Streptophyta > Magnoliopsida > Santalales > Viscaceae > Viscum > Viscum album. The sequence goes on along the minus strand of CAUJRU010001522.1, from coordinate 83,186 downwards.
AAATATTGAGCAACGACATAAAACATGGAAGTACATAAGGAATAGATCATAATGGAACATAAATCATGATAAAATAGCATGGGAATAAAACATGTAATTGTGGCATCCATTTAGAACATGTAATTATTTCCATAGTAGCCAAGGCATTGCGGCCAAGACCATCTTAGTGGGCAAAGTCCCATTCGGAATCGATTTCACTCTTCATTTCAATCCTGTAACACTGAACCGGATTAACTTACCATTCCAGCCATGTCTATCTCATGAGATATAAAATCTTTACCCAATTAATTGGAGGGAGATATAGGTCCCACCCATCTCATAATGAAATCATTCTTACTTGTGCCACAAAATAAACATACATCATTCATAATAACCCAACGAATAAAATGGGTTTCATAAACATCATCCCATCATCACATAATCCATATAAAAGTAATGGATATCATTTCATAATAATAAAAGTGAGACCATGTATATCATAGAGACATTATACTTGAAACATACACATATGAAATAATGTCATCTTAGAAGAAAAAATGGTATTGATAAAACATTTGAAATGAATTCTTGAGGAAAATATCTTTTCTTCTTCAAAATAATTCTCTTTTTACAAAATGTCCTGCAATTTTAAAAGAAAAGGATTTTGTTGAAAATAGTCAGGAAATATTTTGGAGGAGGCTTCATAAAAATAAGGCTTTATAAAACTGTAAAAATCCATTCGTGTTGTATAAGTTAAAAAAACATTCTTCTCGTACTATTACCGGAAAAGTCAAAAAGTACCTCGTAACGTAAACAAAAGAAAGATTCCTTACATACCATGTAGTAAAAGAAAAAATGGTTAAAAATGACAATAAAAATACATAAAAACACTTTTAGAAAACATGGACATGGATGATAACAATAACCCCAGTAAATACTTACGTATAAGAAAAAAAATGAGATTTGCAATATTATCCCTTACCTTAGGTCTGATTTGCTTCGTAAGTGTCCGAACCTCCAATATAATGATTTAAATAATGTTATTTACTTATTATAGAATCATATTAATTGTTATGATATCATATATAGTTCATTTATGACTTTATATTACCCGTTCTTTTGTAAATTCCATGTTAAAGAGCGTTTTGGGAAAATTCGTTTCATTTGTCGTCCGTGTTTTGACTTGTAATTATTCAAATGATTTCATAGATAATGATTAATTAATTCCAGAATATAAAACATGATTTATATATAATATATATTTATAATATACATATATATATATAATATATCGATAAATTGAAATAAATACACCGTTCATGGAGACGGTAGGCCGTACGTACGCATGAACGTTGTTTTCGTTTCCTCATTGAATTGAATGGAATTAATTGGATGAAATAAATATATATATACATAAATCCAGTATCATTATTATGTCATATATTTAATTATTACTTATCATATATACTTTATAATCCTTTATGAATGGTTAATCATTGAGAATGAATCTCATTGCGTTGTGGAGACGGTATTCCGTACGTACGCATGAGCGATGATATCATTCCCACGATCGTGGAATTTTATTGGAGTGTATTTATACTATTACAGAATCAATATCAATTTACAATAATCATATATAGTTATTACTTACACCATTATATCGATCCATGTAAGGTGGTGGTGGAAAATATATTACACCACGACGTGGAGACGGTATTTCGTACGTACGCACGCGCGATGATATCATTTTCCGTAGGATGGAAAGATGGTGAAATAGGGTTTTTTCATACTTATAATAACATATAAGTATATTAGTGATACTTATGTTATTACTTCATAACTAAACAACTTAAGAATAATAAGTGGAAGAATAAATAAAGTTGAAAGAATCGGTAACGTACATTACCTCTTCTTTGAAGCGCCTCTTTGAGACCTCCTCTTAGGGCACTAAAATTGGTATTTGAAGAATACCAGGACCTCTAGGATGTTTCTAGGGAAGTGTAGAAGAAAATTTGGCAGGGGTTGGCCGAGATTGAAGGCTCATGTTTGTGTGAGGAGTAGAGGGAGGAGGTGCCCTTTTATAAGGGAGGAGAGGGGCACCTTTAGAAATCTTAAAAATATTAATTTATAATAAATATAACACCACCTAAAAACCTCCAAAAATGACTCATATTCAAATATTAGATACGATAAGGTTGTAATATCATCAACCAATAGAATTTAGACATGTTAGTAATTTATTTTAAACATTATCAACTTGATTTATCCTTATTTAGTCAATTTATTTTTATTTGTGGTAATAACATTATAAATTTTAAATTATAACAAATAATTACTTATTTGTTGTGAATTGTCCATAATTGGATACTTAATAACATTTGAGACCATATAAATTTAAATTTATAATTTTTAAATTTTTTTGTGATTTTTAAACAATTTTATAATATGTTATTTTTATAAAATAACAATAGTGTCAATTTTGAAACTATTCATTTATTTGAATTTAAATAAAATAAATACAGAAGATATTTTCAAACTAAAAGCTTTAATAGATTCTTAAAATGTCATATGTGTCTAGAAACTTAGTGTAGAACATTAAATAGTTCATATTATATTTATTTTATTATTGTTAATACCATTTATTTGGTTTATCTCTTAATGAAATAAATACTACAACAATTTTGTATAATTTTTTAATATACTTATTTCTTGAATAAAAATTAAAAATAAAATCCTATGATGAAGATAAATCTATTTAATTTTACAATAATACTTTTTCTCTAATTTATCATCTTAAAATCACAATATTTAAATTGTTGTACTTATTAAATTATGAAGGGGACAACTTTGGCATTATTTAAAATAAAATAATATAAGTGTCATAATCGCTTTTATATGGCTCCAAATGGTCAAATATTCGACCATTGGATGATTTTGGTTTACATTTACATGACCAATAAGTTATGTTCAGGGTTTTGTGCATTTTATGGTCACTATTAGTTTAATAAAATCTATATTCTTTATTTTTTACTAGATAACCAATTTTTGTATCACTATTGGGTTATAATTAATGATACTAATTTAATCCCAAAAAATTACAAATAAATTCATATGATGTAGATAATTTTATTATCTTTATATAGACTACTCATGTTCTAAGTTTCATGAAGTTTATCACTAAATTAAAATTATTATACTTATAAGATTTAAGAGAGTGACTTGTTGTCACTTTCTTTGGTTTTAATAATAATTAAATTATTTTCATGGGAAAAAGTCCATTAAATTAATCTAATATGACCCTTAGGTGATATGGGTCGACTTTTAGTCATCCAATAGAATTTTTTCATGTGTTACGGTAATTTTATAACATTATATTTACCCATAATTACCCGATTTACCTTTAACTATGGTAAATAAAATTTACCGTAGTTACTATTCATAATTTCAGAAAATAAAAAGTAACCTATTAAAATAATTTGGACCCACTGATTCCAAATATGGAATCAATTTTTCGAAAGTCAATACACAAAAGTTGCAGAAATTAAATTAAAATCAATCCTGTTGTCGAAAGAAAACAGGTTTTTGTTTAAATCATTGCAAAAGATTGAATTGATTTAACCTACGAATTCGAGGTAAAATCGATGATAATTACATATATAATATTAAATGGTGAAAATATATTCTATTTATACTTTAAAACCATTGAATATTATAATTTAACCATACAAATTATTACTATGAAAAAAGTTGTATTTAATTATAATATAGCGTGTCTTTACTATTCATTAAAATATGAAAGTTATCAAAAAAATATCAAAACATTATCCAATGTAAATTTTTATATCATGATTCAAAATAATAAGTTTATTTTGTAAAATTTAAACTATAAAATTCTCATAAATTATATTTAAAATGGGTGCGCCATCAAAAGGCGGCAAAACTGCATTTTTTTAAAAATACTTATTTTACCCGAAAAAAATTTATTTTGTTCTCATAAAATGTTCTAGAAAATGTGTAAGATGAATAATAATGTTATAAAATTCAAAATTTAGTTAATACTATTCATAACAGCTAGTTTATAATAATATTATAATCATGTATCGTTGTTTAGTGAAACCCGGTATTGCGTACTACACACGCTACCGAGGAAGGTCGCGATTGCGTGTAGTGAAAGCCAAGTTAGGGATGCATGTTGTGAAAGAATGCTTCGTTGTTTTGTATAATAGAATCCAACCATATTTCATTTATACATTGAATTTGTATATATATATACTCAATGTTGCGTAGAATGACTATTATAAAACGAACTTGAAATTGTGTGTAACACAATCGAAGAATAGTGTTGTGTATACTTCAAGCTAATCCGGTGTGGCGTATAGAACAAGATAATCTTTTTGTAGCATAAAACACATTTTGTCAAATAAATTAAAGAGAATACTTATCATAAAATATCGGGTTGTTACATTGGTCGTCATGTGAACTATGTGCGGATACATAGGCTAACCAGGTAGGGTTACCCTGGGAACATTTGGATGTAAAAAAGAGGACGAACTTGTAAACCACTGCTCCATAAATTTCTGGATCGGGAGATATGATATGGGGGCCCTGAGGCCGGTAAGAGTACGGAGCTAGGAAGAGTATCACCTGAGGAAATCTTGCCTTTGATAGATGAGCCATGGGATATCAATATGGAGAGACACTGAGGGGATGGTATGCATAGTCATGAAAAGGTGTCCACGGGTCGATAAATTTCCACTTCTGATGGCCGTGAATGGTTATGAAGATCCATAATTATCCATGTCGTAGAGTATGATGTATGGAGGGGATACATACAAATGCGTGAGGATTATTTCCATCTCGTTTCTCCATATATCTTGGGTGAGTCGCGACAAAGACCATGCAGTTTAACGTCATGCGGTGAGGATGCAGTCCGTGCAGTTTAACGTCATGTGGCGAAGATGAAGAGTACACCACGTGCGGGTCTGGTCTGTACATGGGGGAAAGGGGACTTTTTATATTCTTATCCATTCAGTTTAACATCATGTGGTAAGAATAGGAATACACCCCATGCAAGTCTGGTCTATACACAGGGGAAAAGGGAATTTTTAACCTCTTATCAGTGCAGTTTAACATCGTGCGGTGAGGACGAGGAGTACACCCCTTGCAGGTCTGGTACATACACGGGGGAAAAGGAATTTTTAAATTTCATTTGTTGATGGATGGACCGGGGTGGGGGACCTTGGCGTCACTACGTATCTAGCGAGGGCTGGAATCAAGCCACACGTAGTTCTTTCCTGAATACACCTTGTGCAGGTCTGGTCCTCACACGGGGGGAAGGGGAATTTTTTTTAAATGGTTGGGCTAGGATACAGAATTCAGGAATCACTATGTATCCCATGAGGGCAGGAATCAAGCCTCACGTAGTTCTTTTAGGAAATACACCTCGTGCGGGTCTAGTTCGTATGGGGGAAGGGGTATTTTTGGCTTCATTTGAGGTGGATGGGCCAGGGTGTGGAACTCTGGTGTCACTACATATCCTGCGAGGGCAGGAATCAAGCCTTACGTAGTTCCCTGAAATGTAATACACCCTGTGTAGTTCAGGTCCATACACGGGGGGAGATGGCATTTTAACTTTTATTCAGGGATGGTTGGGCTAGGGTGGGGGACCCTAGCGTCACTATGTATCCTTCAAGGGAAGGAATCAAGCCATACGTAGTTCTATGAAAGGAGTACACCCCGTGCAGGGCTGGTCCATACACAGGGGAAGGGGAAAAATTTTATTCCATTTGGGAGTGGTTGGGCCAGGGTAGGGGATCCCGGTGTCGCTATGTATCCTATAAGTGTAGGAATCAAGCCTCATGTAGTTCTATTTAGATTACCCCCCATGCAGGGCTGATCCACATACAGGGGAAAGGGGCATTATTAAAACTTCTTGTCCGTGCAGTTTAACGTCGTGCTGTGAGGACGAAATACTCTTAGTTTAAGGTCATAGTGTTTGGTCCATTGGGTGCTTGGAAGTTTAACGTCCTGCAGATCGGACGATAACTACTTTTAGTTATGCCGGTGAGAATGGGATGCTCTTAGTTTAGGGTCATAGTGTTTGGACCGTTGGGTGCTTGGTAGTTTAACGTCCTACAGCTCGGATGAGAAAAAGAATATACCTCGTGCAGGGCTGGTCCGTACACGGGGGAAGGGGACATTTTTTATTTTATTCTATTTGGGAGTGGCTGGGCCAGGTTGGGGGATCCCGGCATCGATACGTATCCTGCGAGGGCATGAATCAAGCCTCACGTAGTTCTATTTGGAGTTCACCCCATGCAGGGCTGATCTATACACGGGGGGAAGGGACATTTTTAAATCTTCTCATCCGTGCAGTTTAACGTCGTGCAGTAAGGAAGAGGAATACATCCCGTGCAGGGATGTTCCATACAGGGGGGAAGGGAATTTTTTTCCTTTTCTTATCCGGGGGTGGCTTGGCTAGGATGGGAAACCCCGACGTCACTACGTATCTTCTGAGGTCCGGAATCAATCCATACGTAGTTCTCCAAAATCCATGCAATTTAATGTCGTGTGGTGAAGTTGAAATACTCTTAGTTGAAGGTCATAGAGTATGGAATATTGAGTTCATGTTATTTTAACATCATGCAGCTCAAAAGATAACTTATTTTAGTTATCTATACTAAATACTTCTTCAGGAATATCTCATTTGTAGGAGTGGTGGTGAATTGTCTGTCCATAGAGATCAGGGAATATGCTTCATTGGAGTAGACCTTATGTATAACATATAGTCCCTCCCACTTGGGCTCCAGCATTGGAGGTTTCTTTCCGAGTATCATTGGGGTCCGGAGGACCAACACCAATTCTCCTTTCAAGAAAGACCGAAGACGGCCCTTTTTATTGAAGGCTCGTGCAATTCGGTTCGGGTATACTTCCAGATGGTGCAAAGTGTGATGCCTCTTCTCATATTGCTATTCCAATTCACCTAACCACTTTTGGATTGCTCATAGTTGGATAATTGATCACAAATGGAAATACGGAGTGAGGGTAATTGGAACTCAATGGGCAGGACCGCTTCTGTTCCGTATACCAATGAGTACGGAGTAGCCCGAGTAGCGATGCATATTGTGGTTCGATAAGACCACAATGCATGGGGGAGGTTATCCGGCCATGACATATTTTATTTTTCCACCATTTTATGGAGAATTTTGGACAGGGTCTTGTTGAAATCCTCTATTTGTCTATTGGTCGCTATGTGTTAGCAGGATGAATGGTAAGCCTTGATACCATATTCTTAGCATAGTTTCTCCAATTCAACATAGCATAAGTTGGTGTCTTTATCAATCAGTATGTTATGAGGGACACCAAATCTGGTGATGATATTGGTTTTCACAAAGCTAACAATGTTTCTTGCCCCAACTTCCTTAAGGGGTACAGATTCTTCCCATTTGGAAAAGAAGTTGGTTACCATGAGGATATACTTCAGCTATTTGGCTGTGGTAGGAGGATATGGTTCCACGACGTCCATTCCCCAGATGGAAAATGGCCAGGAGTACTTATCCTAATGAAGTATCTCGGGGGGTTTGTGCATGATGTTGACATGAATTTGGAATGATTAGAATTTTTTGTAAAGCGCTCGCAGTCTCGTGCCATTGTGGGCCAATAGTACCCAAGCCTTCAGACCTTTTGGGAAATCTTGGACCCTGAATGATGTGATCCAGATACTCCGGCATGCACTTCAGTCATGATGGAAATGGTTTCTTCTCCATCAATGCATCTGAGGAGAATTCTGTTGAGGCCTCATTTGTAGATGACCTCTTGTTAACTCGTGCCGCCATATAGGACAATGTTTATTTCCATTGTCAGTAGTTTCTCTCGTTCAACCCTATCTAATGGAAGTTCTCCCCGTTGAATGTAGTTTACAATGGGGGTCATCCAACCGGTGGTGGGAGCATATGGCTTTGGGATAGGTCTGACTTCGTTGATTTCGTCTGTCTTGGCCTGAACAAATGGCAGGTCCATTCGACGATGAGCAATTTTGATAACTGTTTCATCCCGGTCTGGGTCAGCCAGGGTAGTGGCCGCATTGGATAATGCATCGGCCTGGGAATTCTGAGACCGGGGAATATAGGTTAATCATGATTTTGTGGACAATTCCACCATTAACCCTCGGACATAGTCAAACAGGGGAATCATCTCCTCCTTTTTGATAGCATAGTCACCATTGAATTTCTTGATGACTAGTTCTGAGTCACCTTTTACCTTAAGGTGATGTACTTGTGCCTGGAGTGCGAGCTTCAGGCCCGCAATGAGGACTTCATACTCCTCTTCATTGTTCGTACATCCTTCTGAAAGGAGGAAGGAATATGGAAAGACTTCCTTTTCTGAGGACATGAGTATTATCCCCAAGCCCTCCTTGTTAAATTTGGGATCTTCCATCCTTTTCCCGGTTCGGCTTCGGGATGCGCCGTCTAAGTAAATTTCCCATGTTGGGAGCTCCTCTAGAACTACGAAGATTTCTTCATCGAGTATCTCGAAGTCCAGTGCGGTGGTCCCTATTGAAGGGTGATCTGCCATAAAATCTGCTAATTCCTGACCTTTGATGGCCTTTTGAGGTGAAAACCGGATGCCAAACTCTTTCAGGATGACTGCCCATCGGGATAGGTGCCCGGTCAGCATCGGGCAGCTGAGAACGTACTTAAGCGGGTTACTACACGAGACCAAGTGGACTTCATGATTCTGTAGATAGTGTCTCACCTTTTGAAGTGCGAAGACCAAGGCCAAACAACTCTTCTCGATGTTTGAGTATCGATTTTCAGCATCAATCATGGTTCGACTGAGGTAATAGAGACTGTTGTCATTGCTGGAGTCATTATTTTGTGCGAGAAAGGCTCCCAATGATCGCTCTAGGGTCGTCACATATAGAATGAGAGGTCTTCCTTCAACCGGAGGGAATGAGCATCGGTGGGCTTAATAGGTACCTCTTTAGGCTATCTAATGCCTCTTGGTAGACATCTATCCATTGGAGGGTGACTCTCTTCTTCATTAACCTGGTAAAAGGAAATCATTTGCCTGCCAGGTTAGCTATGAATTGCCTAATGTAGGCCAGGTTCCCTTGGAATTCTCTCAACTCGGTGATATTGCTGGGAAGTGGTAGGTTGAGGATAGCCTTTGTCTTTTTAGGGTTGACTTTGATGCCACGATGGTGTACGACAAAGCCAAGGAATATCCTTAAGGTAACTCCAAAGGCGCACTTCAAGGGGTTCATCTTCGGACCATGTTTTCGAAGTTTTTTGATGATGGTCTCAAGATCTGATAGGTGATCTGAGCGTTGTCTGGAATTAAGCACCAAGTCATCTACGTAACATTCGACGAATCTCCTGATAAATGGTTTAAATATATGATGCATGGCACGTTGATATGTGGCTCCATCATTCCTGAGACCAAAGGGCATGACCCTGTAATAGAATACTCCTTGAGGGTCCCTGAAGGCAGTGGCTTCTTCATCTTCTCGAGCCATCTTGATTTGATTATACTTGAAATAGCCATCCATGAAAGATAGAAACTCATATCCGGCCGTTGCGTCGATTAATAACTCAGTGATCGGGACTGGGAAATCATTTTTCGGGCAATGCCGATTGAGATCTCTGAAATCAATGAAAATATGGATTTGTCTGTTCTTTTTCTTGATGGGGACAATGTGGGACAACCATATGGGGTACTGGACCTCCCGAATGAATCCTGCTTTAATGAGCTTATCGACTTTTGTCTCTATTTTGGAAGCATGTGAGGGGTGTGTCCTTCTAGCAGCCTATTTATAGCCCCAGTGGTCTTCTGGCAGACCCAGGTGATGCGTCGCCACTTCAGGATCGAGTCCTGTCATTTCCATGTAATTCCAGGAAAAGACATCCTTGTGTTTCCTCACGAAGAAAGTATATATCTCGTGCTCCTCGGGGGACATGGTTGCACTAACAAGAGTGAGTCTCGGGTCTTCCTCGGTACCCAGGTTTATTTATCTGAGCTCATCCACCGTGGTGGAGATACCTTCCTCAAATGCGGGAGGTGCATCCCTGAGATCTTCCTCCTCTTATTCTACCAAATCCCCTTCTTCTTGATCTGACATGGGGAGAAATCCCAGAACGGGTTCTTGGGAATCTGAAGGCAAGGCATCATGGGAATCCTTTCTCAAGTATTCTCCCCCAAATCGAGGGGTGGCAGACGTTCCCGCATTATCACGCTCGGCCGTTGTGGTTGATGTCATGAGGACAGATGAGTGCATGTCCGAACTTGAACCCCTAATCTCAATATGGTTGATGGGTAGTATGTAGTCTCTGCCAAGATGTCTAAGGGGGTTATCATGAACCACTTTCAGACCATTTGAAGCAGGGATCCATTCGACACCATTGACCGAGGGCTTATTCTTCTTTTTCTCATAAAACCTGGCGTCAATGTAGTGTGACTCGGAGAGCTCGAAAGGCTCCTTGTCGGTGTGCAATGTCCCGCTTTTCCCATAGACACAGTACTTAATACACAGGTGTTAGGATGAAGGAACGACCATGTGAATATGGAGCCACGACCTCCCCAGCAGGGCATTGAATGTTGTGTTCTGTCGGACCACCAGGAATTCCGAATAGGCCACAAGGTCTTCAAAATGGGTCTTTAGTTTAATTTTTTCCATTGGCTTCTACTCACTCTTGTCGTAACCTAGAAGATTTGTGGACGAGGGTATTAAATCGCCCTCACTGTAGCCTAACTTACAGAGTGTCCATAGGGAAATGAGGATAACTCTAGATCCGTTGTCAATAAATACATTTCGGATCTCAACATTATATAATGTGTCGGACACATATAGTTATTTGAAGTGTCCTTGCATGATGGCATTTTCATCCAGATTGGTGAAGGAAATCACTACATCACATTCAGCCGAGCCAGTCTCCATTCGATAAATCTCGGTGGAAGCTACTTTAGTTTGAAACTCCTGGGGGCTGAGCGAGGCTTCTATAAGTGCCTCTCTGAGGCCTGCTGACAAACTCAGGGCATCCAGGATCGACATTCTGTCTTGTACCGAATCCAGCTGCTTAAGGATGTCGTATTTCTATTCCAGCGGCCGATGCTTCTTCATTGGTGGGGGAGACTTAGTGGGATGCTTGGGAGTTGGAATACATGACGAGGAGGGACCATCCACGGGGTTGGAGGTTGGTGTCATTCCAACATTCTGGGGAATCGGCCTGGCTGGTCTGTTTGTGCGCACGAGGCAGCTAGACCCTTGTTCCTCCTCTGATTGGTACCATAGAATGACAGGGGCAGAGTGGTCGCTTGTGGATGTAGGGGGATATCCTTTTTCCTGTTGAGTCCATTGAAGGTCTCTCTCATGAGTTTCTGTGATATTGATGGTTTGGTCCACGTTCCAACCATAGGGTTGGTTTCGGCTGCGACAGTGCCCTCACTAATATCCTCTACCTCTTTGATTCCTCGCCCCGGCTCCTCATAATAGGAACTCATGTTCATAACCATACCCTTCATCAAGGATCGATTCTATAAGATAGATGACATTGTTGAAACCAAATATTGGCTCTTCATTCTCTGACAGGTCAACCTGGTCGGTTGTCCCTGATGGTGCCATTTGGTGGGTCAGTGCCCGTGGCACCGAATTCAATGGCATGAAATCTGACAGCATCAGGGCTAACTTTGGCATCATCGCAGACTGCTCCTCTTTCATTTTTCTCCTCCTCCTTTTATTTTTCCTGAATGGCCGCCTCGTGGAGGGTTGTGAGGCCGATATTCTTGGCTCTGCGGCATGAGGGGCTATTGACAGAAACACCGACTGCTGTTGTTGAGCTTGGAGTATGCCCTAGGCTCGATTGATAATCTTTCGAGTCATCTAGTTATTGAATTTCTGCCCCTTTTTTCTGGTGAATTCCTGCCACCCCTCCCTCTTGTTGGATTCGGTGGTAGAGATATATGTCACATGCGCTGAGGGTGGTCCTAGCTCAACCTGCCCAGAGTCTACCATCCTTTGCAGGAGGTCTTTGAAGACGAAGCATTCCTGAATATTGTGCCCCAAAATTCGATGGTAGGGACAGTAATATGGCCTGTCATCGCGACCGACTTCTTCTAGTTTCCTTGGCTCCGGGAGGCGGAACGAGTTAAAATTCATGGCGGTGATGAAGTAGCCGTGGACTTGGTCCTCTTGGAATGAGTATGATTTATGTATTCATTCCTCAAACTGGTTCCGCTTCGACCCTTTCTGATCGTCCCGCCTGGGTGGAGGCGGTCGCTGATATATAGGGTGCCCTTGAATATTTGGTGGGGGGCTGAGTGGTGCAGCTGGTATAGGGGCGAGCTTTAGCATGACAGGGGACGCTTCAGCTCTAATTGCTCATTTGGTAGGAGCCTATGAGGCTATTCGGGACATCAAATTGGTCCGTTGTAGGGATTCCTCCATTCTCTGGGCAATGGATGAGAGATGGCGGAAGACAGTGGTGCACTCCACTGGTATGAGCAGTTTTCGCAGCTCATCTCAAAGATTATTGATGCATATGGAAATTATATCATCTTAAGGAAGTGGCCTATTCAGAGATTAGGTCGGACCTTTCCATCTGGTGATGAAATCTGAGACACTCTCGTTCTCCCTCTGCTTGCAGTTCATGAGGTCGCTGACCGTTGTTTTGGGCAATGTCGAGCTGGATTGGAATAGGAACTGTTTCCAAAGGTCTTCCCAGATTTTTTTTGATGGGTCTGGTAGACTCGTATACCAGACGAAGGAAGATCCTTCCAAGGTCCGTACGATGCATCTGAGTTTCACTGCTTCTTTTTGTTCTGGAGTTCCCATCATAGGGTCGCAATAAGACGCATAGTGCATCAAATGCTGCCCCAGATACTCTGATCCATTGAATATAGGGAATACAGGGCTCCCAAAATTTGGTGGAGGTGGTGTGTTTCTCACCCAATTGGGGTAAGGTTTCCGCTCTAGCTGTATCAGAGCGCGTCGACCTTCCATCGCTTCCAATCGAGCTGTCAGTGCCTCAATGGTGTTGGTGAGACCCTAGTTTACATCCTATTGGGCACGGTCCTGGGAAGGTGTAGCATGAGGCATTGCTTGATAATCCAGCTCGGTTGGCACCAAGGGTACATGTGCCATTTGTGACACATTCGAAGGGTTCAGACATACTCTCTCTAGTTCATTCCTGACTGGAGGGAAGTCTTGGTATTCATCTGGATCCATGTTTAGGTAGTTGGATGGGTTGGGCACCTCATTGGGCGGGAGCCCTGACCGTATTTCATTTTCTAGGGAAAACCTTGGTCTTTGAGGATCACTTCCTGGGAGTGCTTGATGTGGCTGCTCTTGGGACGCACTTTCAATAAGACAGTTCCTCTAGAGTATCTCGGCATTAAGCCACCTCAATTCATTCATTTCCTCTTCCGGTCGAGCGAACCTTTCTTCGAGCGTAAGAGGCTCGTTTTTATTGAGATAAGGAGGCGGTTTAAGGGTAAACAGTCCTTTGTTCTTATCCTTGTTAGAATCTCACAGGGTAGGCGGAGGAGGGTTAGTTGGAAGGGCATCCATATTTAAATCGTCCCTCTAGTTCCGGGTGTGCACACATGGTGGTTCATTGTGAGTCACAACCTGACCGGAACCATCATCTCTCGATCCATCCGGATTTGCATCATCTTTGGTGTTACCCATGGGGTTAGCCTCTTTGGTGTTGTTGGATGCATATTGTGGGGTGGAGAAGATGTCGTATTCCGAATAGTAAGAGGATCTCCCGTGTCTTTTTCTGATTTTACCTCTTTTGTCCCGAGATTGCTTTCGGGCTCCTTGACAAAGGGTGACGTGGAGAGTTCTTTGATGTGACCATACAGTACGCCTCCCTCTTGAAGGGGATGATGATTCAAACGACGAGATAGGGCAGGAACCTCCTATCCTGATTGTCCTCCCCAGACGAGAGAATACTGATTCTCGTGGGGGGGGGGGGGTTTATTGAGGAGGTAATAATGCCCCCATCCCTAAGGGCTGGGGTTGGCTCCATTCCTTGTACGTTGAGTTTCTTCCTTTTTCTATTGGTCTTACGGGGGAATTATTTATTAAAAATTCCCCCAGCCCTGTAGGATGGTGTTGACCCTAGATTGCGGCAGTGGCTGCTGCTATCGTGACCTGCATGATCTCGTGTGCCCCCATTCGGTGGTGAAAAGAGTTTGGTGCTGAGTTTTTCTATGAATCAATCCCTTATGGGGAGGCAGTAAATGACTGCTGATTGGCCTCTCTTAGGCAAGATGCCTTATGTAGGCTCTCGATGGACTGATTCAGGAGTTCTTTAATGGATCGTTCCCATTGGTCCTGACGCTTCTGGGACTTACTCAAGGCCTGAATCTGTTGGTTAGGTTCCCTTTCACAAACGGGGAGGCCACTCGATTGCTGTCTTGAGGTGATGACATTGAAAGACACCATACCGAACGAGTTATTCTGGGTGGGGAGCGGAGTGAAATTCAGAGCTCCATGTTCCCCCCATCCCCTGATATGGACTCCCATCGAAGCGTCACCGATGAGGAGATGCAACTGGTGCAGTGTACGGAGGTAGGCTATCTCCAAGATTACCTTACGCCTCTCGGGTTGTTTTTGTCGTGCTAAAGGAAGAGTTTCCAGGTCAATGTGACACAAGAGGTATCTTATTTTCTTGACATGGTCTACATACCCATCGTTGGGAAGAAAGCTTGATTTCAGTCGGCAGAGGGTTGTCCATATATTATGGCGGATGTCATGCACGCATTCTTCTGACAACTCTCTGGGTATGTTGAACTGAGAGGTGGTCTTGGGTCAAAACATAACTGGTATATCGTCCCTGGCTATTCGTTTCCTCAGGTGCAACATTTCGGCATACTCCTCTTCTAGTGATTCCTCTACCTGCTCAGCCCAACTGAGATGCTCGCTGATAGGGTGGTTGGAGGCAGTGGGACCGGTAGGTATTGAATTTTTATGTCGGAGATTCCGAGGTGGTTCGGAAGATGAACGTCGCCCTGGAATGTCTCCCGATTGAAGAATGGTGTTGTTAGAGATGGACTGGGAATCAAACATTATTGATCTTGTCCTTCTGAGTGCCTCAGCATACAAGGGCTTTTTCGTGATTGATATGGAAGGGGGAGGACCTTCCTGTCAACATGATATGTCATCGCGGTGAGGGACTTCGCAATGACGGTCGTAATGTTGAGGACTACCATTACTGCTTGACACCTCTCTGCATAGAGGACTTTTACAGTGCACACCCTAGGTAGGACCTCCAAGGCGTGTCGCATCAAGGGGAGGACCTTCTGGCTACGTAGCGTTGTTATGGGGAGGGCCTTGGCAACAACTTCCATCATGCGGAGGATGACCATCATGGTTTAACATTCGGTGTGTATTCTGTGGAGGACCTTCAAGACACACTGCGACAAGGGGAGGACCTTCCTATTGCTTGGGGACACTGCGGGGAGGACCTTCGAAATGGCGGTCGTGGTGGTGAGGACTTCCATCAAAACTGTTGCAATGGTGAGGACTACCATTACAGCTGCTGCAGGGACAATATATGCGGGTTACACCCTGAGGAGGGACTTCAGAATATATCGCAACGAGGGGAGTTCCTTCTTGTTGCTTGAAGTCTCTATGGGGAGGACCTCCGTTATCAGGGTGGCGAGGACTACCACCGTGATTTGATGCCCGTCTACGCAAAGTTTTGTTGCAATGTAACCCCTAAGAAGGACCTTCAGGGTAGGCCACGACAAGGGGAGGGCCTTCTTGTCATGATGAGATGTCATTGCAGGGAGGGCCTCTATAGTTGCGACAATGATAGCAAGGGCTATTATCATAATCTGTGGTTCCACTACATGGAGAGTGTTTGCAGCGTATACCCCGGGGAGGACCTTTAGGGTGGACCGCAGTAAGTGGAGGACCTTCTTGCTGCTCAATCTTCTAGTAATGTGGAGGGTTTCTATGACTCGCATCAAAAGTGGAGTTCTCATGATTGATCGTTATATGACCGTGGGGGAGGCCCCCACGGGTGCTCTGGGGAGGACCTTCAGAGCTTCTGGTAGCAACATTGCGGGGAGGACCTTCAAAACTGCTACTATTGCTCCAATAATATGGTAATGGGTGGGCAGGGTTCTGAGCCTTTGATATGCTCTTAGTGGCGTTGGAAACCCCAGCTTCCAGTAGAGTGGAGTCATGAACATGCTCTTTATTTTCCGGATTCCTTCGGCGCGTTCGGGGTGCTTTCTTATGGGCAGTGGGGACCATCTGCTGTTGACAACGGTCTTCACCTTTGGTTCCCTATCTAATTGGGTCCCGTGATGTTGTCGGGATACACCAACGAACATCTTGACTTTTAGCAGGGATATATTTCTCCTATGGAGCATCCACCGTGATGGACGGATGTCCCCTAGTTGGAACGAGTGAAGCTGATCGATCTGGTTACCCTTGCGTTGCGGAATATAGCCAACGACTCTCCTGGGCGGAAGCAGGGATGCAGATCTGCTCTGAGTCGGCTATCTTATCTCCTATATGAGTCACCCCAATTGGGGAGATGGGCTCACGGGCCCAAGTCCTTACTATTTCCACTGATGCAATTACACTCTGGCAAGTCTGCAAGATATGATATGGGATCGATACCTACTCCTCCATCATTGCTAGGATATCCAAAGAGACATCTTTAGTTGGAATGGGTATAAAGGCCCATTCCGGTATTGGAGTAGGAATATCCTACTTCAGTCCTCTAGTGGTCAGTGGGTACTTACAATTCTCCTATGTCTAGGCAGGTGAACGAATCTTCCACTAGACCGGGATATGCTGGTTTATCTCTCTGTTTTCCACCACATCAGGGTGGCGGACTTTACTTGCATCCGTAGAGAGCTGGCCCTGCATATGTTGGTTTCCCACCGTATCAAGTTGGTGGCCTTTGTTGTCAGGGAGACGTGCCCGCCTATGAGTTTCCTCCACATCTGGGTGGTGGGTTTTGTTGATATCCACCATATCGGGATGGTATGCGTCAGGAGAATCTGCTAGGAGTAGGTCCTGTAGACGTTGGGTTTCCACCACGTCTGGTTGGTGGGTTTCAAGACCATGGATAGGGAGAGGTTCCTACTGGGTAGTTGTCGTCCTGTGTGAGCGACGGGCTTGAAGGAGCTCGGCGGGGATGTGCGCCCGCTCGTATGATGTCGCCATGTCTGGATGGAGGGCTTTGGATGAGAGAACAGGTGTATGTTCATGTTTGTGATGTGTCTCCGTGATTGGGCAGCGGAGCTCCTCCACAGGGATAAGGGTGATGACCGGTCACTGATTGTAAGTTTGACTCCCTCGTCGGGTGGTCTGAGGGGCTGGAGCTCGGGGAGTGAGGGAATGGATCCTCGGGCCTACATCTTCCTGAGCGTGAGGATATTGAGTCGCGGCGTAACCGCGATGAAGTCTGCCTGTGGGGGACTTGGAGCGAAACCCCTATTCAACTGGGATGAAGTCATTAGCATAGACCTCATCCGCCTCCCTATGATAAGGGAGGTAGGAGTTGTCCTATTTTAGGGATAGACTCCCAAACGGTTTGAGATGGAAACAAGAGTCGTTTGTATCTGCCGTTGCGGCCGCTGCTGGGCAGGCGACCATCGAGTCCTATCAGACTGGAGGGCGTGCATGGCCGCCTCCACCATCGGGAGAGTACCGTTCACGTGGTACTCTCGGATCAATGCATATAAGACCCAACATTGAAGATGTTGGGTAGGTGATGGGGTCCTCTGATGGCGAGGAAGTCTGGTCATTGCGTTGTTGGAAGTACACGCTTGTGAGTCCCTTCGTGACGCCGTTGAATCGAGGGGAGTTCTGTGTGGTACCTGTAGATCATTTTAACAAATACAAAAAGAAAACCCTTCAAAGCAGCATCTAATGACTCCATGTGTAATTAAGGACCTTTCTTGGCCCTCCTTGTGAGTATAAAGGGGCACAGGGTGGGATTAGGTTGAATCTGTCAAGCTTGGTTAATGATTCACGTTGGGTTCATCATTTTTGTCTTGGATCGGTTCGAAACACCCAACAGTTCTGTATCTGACGACACGTGAACCTGCTTTCCAAAGGCAGGCGTTCACTGGGCGATTTGGCTAGTGACACTTAAGAACTTACATTGGTCAATAGGATGGTAATTTGGGCTCATCGCACCCTTTTCGGGGGAATTATTGCATGTTCCAGGACTCTCTTATAGATTTAAGACGTATTCATATGTTTTCGAATAATTGGTTTATACCCAAGCATAGTATCCACAGATTAATTCTGATTAGAAATGGTCAGCTAGACGCGGGGGTTAAGAATCATTTATTCCCGAGGTTTACCATCCCTCGTTCGATTAATAACCCCGAGGAGTCTGGACTCAATGAGGCGGCACTGGGAATGGCGCGGTGAACCCATGTGAAGATAGTCGGATCAACTGGTTGTTGGGCTTGAACCTCAAAGAGGATTCCTATGTACCCTTCCTGGGAGACAAGGATCAAAGATCATGTTGTTCGAATGGGAGTGTAGGAGAGCCGATGTGAATGTGGACTCAGGGGTCTAGCGGTGATCGGTCTTGAACCTCATGGAGGATTCCTATGTATCCTTGTGGTAGGGAATCAAAGTCCTCGTAGTTTTCATTATCTTGGGGCTTACACTCTGAGGAGGTCCATCATAATGGGTTGGGGCTTACAATCTGAGGAGCCCAAAGTGATGGATTGGCGCTTACACTCTAAGGAGGCCCATAGTGATGGATTGGGGAATAAACTCTGAGGAGGCCCATACTGATGGATTGGGGCTTACAATCTGAGGAGGCCCATAGTGATGGATTGGGCCATACACTCTGAGGAGGCCCATAAGAGGATTGAGGCTTACACTCTGAGGAGGCCCATAGTGATGGATTGGGTCTTACACTCTAAAGAGGCCCATACTGATGGATTGGGGATTACACTCTAAGGAGGCCCATAATGATGGATTGGGCTTACACTCTGAGGAGGCCCATAGTGAGGGTTGGGGATTACACTATGAGGAGGCCCATACTGATGGATTGGGGCTTATACTCTGAGGAGGCCCATAATGATGGATTGGGCTTACACTCTGAGGAGGCCCATAGTGAGGGTTGGGGATTACACTATGAGGAGGCCCATACTGATGGATTGGGGCTTATACTCTGAGGAGGCCCATAATAGGATGTCATGGTCGATGACTACTCCAAGACCACGTGAGTCATGATCGGTGTAAGAAACAAGAGGCAGCAGCGACCAGATGATCACGTTGTGAAAGGTGCGTCCGTGGGAAGTAGAGTGGGGATTACACATTGAGGCGGCCCATAAAGTCAGGTCTTACTCTGAGGCGGATTCCCTTAATGTCTACCTCTTGTCTGGTCATGATTTTATCCCATCCCTCTGATGGGTTGAGTCATTTACCAATGCGCTGGTGCATAAGAGGGATAACGCCAAGGGCATTGGAATAAGTCCGAATAAAGGGAGGTGAAAAGTGTGAATCGCATGCCCGACATTCGTAATGCAATGAGGGTGGCATGGAGATGGGGGATAACTGTTGATCATGTTCGAAACATAGCATCCATATCACGTTAGCCTGAAATGGGGACAAGCTAATGAGGGTCGACTGCTGACCGTGTTTGAAACACATGACCTGACACAAAGTGTTGTCAAATGTCTTCTAGGGCATTGGCCCAGGACGGTAGGTGAGCTGATGCGGCCTGGGACCAGGCCATTAGGCGATCCCTTCAGACATGAAAGCGGATGGATATTTGAATGAAGGACACGCAAACCGTGGGGTGGAGTGATGGAATGTTTGAATAGATTCCAGCGCTCTTGAAATTATGCCACTGTAAACCTGGCATGAGGCATCTTATGCTTGGAGCATAAGCCATATCTTGCATGGATCAAGAGGCATCCTATGTTTGGAACATTGTGAATACTATAGTTTAAAGTCATGCAGATAGGACTAGGGATATACAGTTTAATTTCATGAGGTCAGGACGACTGGGTAGGAGATACCTAGCAATGGTTGGTTTGAGACTTATGCAAGGGTGGCCCTTTCTAGACGAACCTAGAAAAATGAGCTAGGAAATTGGGTTATAGGAGAGTCATGAGGAGTATCTTGACTCATGGAATCTATAGGATGGATGTTGGAGCGGTATAAGGGTGAAATGGAAAATACTGTTGACCTGGCCCGAAAAGTTCATGGTGTGACTCTCTATATTTTATGGGGCTTAGTGACGATAGCGAAGGGATCGTAGTCCGGCACTATGCCGGAGCGGGGGTGCGGGGGTGCAACCCCCGTGGTATGGACGAGCGAGTGCATGGGGGTTTTCGCATGGGGTGAGCCACATAGTAGGCGGGCTGCATAGAAGATGGCTACCTAGGATGTCCGCAAAGGAAATGGCTGCTAAGGGCTGGCCGCATGTGGTTTGCATTTTGGTTGTCTGTGAAGGGTGTCCATGGAGGAGCTGGCTGCGAGGGAGCAGGCCGCGATGGACTAGTCCATGAAGGAAGCTATCCGTGAATGAGGCTGTCCGCGATGGAGCTGGCCACGTAGGACTGCCCACATGTGGTTCCTGGTTTGGTTGTCCGTGAAGGGTGTCTGAGGAGGAGCTGGCCGCGAGGGAGCAGGCCTCGAAAGACTAAGACATGAAGGAGGTTGTCGGCAAAGTATGGTCGCGGAGGAGATGGTCATCCATGAAGGGTGTAGGCCATGAAGGAGGTACCTGCGGAGGAGTCAGCTGCGTCGGAGCAGCCGCTGAGAGGTTGTCCGTGAAGGGGGTTGTTTGCGAATGAGGCTGTCCGTGAAGGATGTTGTCCGCGAAAGATGTCTGCGGAGGGAGTCTACAGGGGGGCTCGCACATATCCTAATTTGCGCCCACAGAGGGGTTCCCGCCTCCATTTCATGAACGAAACTGATCTACGGAGGGGGGGGGGGGCGAAGGAGATGGCCACATGTGGTTCGCGGTTTGGTTTCTCTTCTATGCAGAAGAGTGCATCCGCGAATGATATGGGGTCCGCGGATGGTCGTGGAACATTACCGATGGGAGAGATTTCTCCAACGTCTCCCCACAGGTTTTCACCCATCCGTCCTCTCCTATTTTTGGTGCCCCTCGGTGATTATTTATAGATTTGTGAGGAGGCAGTATCGATGGGGAACACAACACTTTCTTTGGAATCCCATGAAAGAATCCCCACCCACGGACGACTCAGTCAACTGGGATATTTATGGAACCGAGATTCGCGGAATTTCTCCAAAGCCATGCACCACTCCTCCTCTATTCCGCGAATGATGGTGTGCGCGGTCTGTGTTGGTTGGCATGCTTCGCGGCTGGGTTGGTTCGTGACGGGGGATCGGCCTAGCCCCCGTCCTGCTTCATGCCTGTGGAGGATCCCCACCTCTATTCCTCGAACGACAGCAGTTCGCAGAGGGGGCGCTTTATCGAACTAGACACATACTGTTGTTGGGATCTGGTGCGTGGACCGGTTCAGTCCTTTCCCAAATCATGGGGTAATTGGATTTCCCCCTGGCAGAATTTTCAGTATCCTACAACAATATATAAAATTTGAATAAAATTTTTAAATAAATCTCTAAAATATTATTTTTATCTAAACAATTTCTGAATCACCTTTAGTCTTTCAAATTATACTCCTATTAATATTTTAATATCATTTATTTTATTCTTTTCCATTAGTTGAATAATTACCATGCCATCATTGTGTAAGCATTTAAGGTAATTATTTTTTCACTAAAAATTATAACAAATATCCATGATGTATATAAATATTTTATATTGAAAAAAATATATATTTAACTAAACATATATTATGGTTATCCCCATTTTAAAAATATTACATTTATTAAAAATAAGAGTGTGACATTTTTGACATTTCATTACATAAAAACTTATAAAGCTAATAATCACATAAAATGAAAATAATCACAAATATTAATCACTTGTATTAATATGGGTGATATATACTTATCCAATAAAATTAAATCATGTTTAATGGTCATTATTTAGTCCTTATCATTTTATTTTTAATTTCATTTACTCGATTGACATTTAATCATAATAACAAAAATTACTAAGGTTACATTTCATTTTGAATAAAACTAAAAGGGAATATTTAAAAAAACTAGACCTCCAGATTGAAAATATAGATTCTATTTTTCATGATTCAAAACACAAAAGTCGTATAATATAATTTAAAATTATACAGAAATTTTTTTTTGAAAACATTTTTTTATAAAAATGCTCTTTTTAATGTATAAGTGTTTTTATAATAAATTAATGTTTAAAATTAGTTTCAAAAAACATAAATAGATTTTTATAAATCAAATGTAACTAATTAAATTTAAAACTCATCAAATGCATAATTTTACCTTGTAAATTTATGAAAATAAATACTATTTTTAATTAAAATCAGTATTTTTCGCTATTCACTAAAAAATAATCATTTCATACAATTATAAAAAATATATCTTAACATACTTTTGACATGATAATATCAAAAATAAAATTCATTTTTTAAAATTAAGATTATATTATTTGATAATTTATCTTTTAAATAAAACCTTATTGGAGAAGAGTCCAATAAAATTATTTTCTTTTTTATGTAAAAATTGATTAGTATTTTTATGTTGAATATAAATAAATAATTTATGAATGATAAAGATAAATAAATTATTTATTATATAATTTCATGGGTTATTATATTATTCACAACTTATATAAATTTTTTCCTTAAAATTTTATTACTTATTAGACAAGTGAAGATACTTTTCTCTCTTAGAATTTTTATATTCTCATATTACATCTTCAGCCATATGGTTTATTCAAAAGACTATAACGTACTAAATCACCTTATTCTATAACAGTTAATATCTAAAGTGAAGAATTAAAAATGTGTGATCCTTATACAAAAATATATCTTCATACTAAACTACTACAAGGTTCAAAACAAGAGGTGAATCCAGTATAATTCTATTATCTTTGGACTAGAGTTCACTTACGTACATTAATAAGTATTTTTTTGTTTATATTCATTTAGAATTAGGTTATAAGTCATTAGAAACCCATAATTTATGATTTTTAAATTTTTATTAAGTATACATTTTTCATAAAATATAAAACTTTTAAAATAAAACATTATTTATTTTCATTAAAAATCCTAACGAATTTAAAATATTCATCTACATTTACCTTACCGAACTATAAACCGTATGAAAAAAAATTTAAAATGTGGGACGAGCCCAAAAATCACAATATGAGATATAAAATAATTACTCCATTTTCTAAAAATGATGACAAATCATGAAAACCCTATTTTTAATATGTACATTTTTTTGTGAAAATATCATAATATTACCTTTAAAAATATCATTATCTCATCTCTTGAAATAATTATTTTCCCAAAATTTCATTGGAATTAATATAAAACTTATTTATAATTTCTTTTAATTTATTAGAAAAAAATAACTTTCATTATTCATTTTATTTTATTTAGTCTTAGGTTATATTCAATTAAATGATATTTTAATTTTATGTTGAATATTTTGATGATATTCAGATCATTAGTAATAGATGACTTCAGTAGGTTGAAATGGAAAAAGGGGTTAGTATTCCATCAAATAAAAAATAATAATCATTAAATAATTGTTATTTTTATACATAAATTATACTTTTAAACCAACTATTAAAAATAGTTTTGAAAAATTAACTACGTTCCAATCATTGAGAGTGGAGGCCATGCGTACATATGAATAATGTTTCCATTTTTCAATAATCCTTATGAAAAGAATGTAAATATTATTTTTACCTCTCCAAAATTATAATAATATCATAAATATCATATAAATTGTTTAAGTATACATATATATCATCAATTTTATGTGGTCATGAAAAATAAGTCACATCGCTTCGTGGTGGTGGAAGTCCACACACACACAAGAACAATATTATAGTTTTTTCAGTGAACAGAATTTTAATAAGGTAAATGATATATTATCTTTCAATAATGATAAATATTTCATAAATATCATATATAAACATTAATTAAATCATTATAAAATATCTGTTTGGTGTGGTTATGCAAAATAAATTACATTCATTCACAAGGAGATAGTTTTCCGTACACACGAATGATTATTTTGATTCCTATTTAATAGAAGAGAAGATCGATATAGGTTGTTACATTAACATATAAACACGTAATTATATTTTATAGTATGTTTTTAATATTTTATCATTGTTATATAATATTTTAATGGTGTGGAATAAGAAACAATTCAAAAACTCTTGTTTAAAAATGATACCTATTCTTTAGAAAATCTCATGGGGTTAACACCAAAAGGGGTTTTAGGTTGGTTTTATGATAAAAATTCACAATGATGTGAATAGGGATTTAATGAAGGTATTCTTTCAATTAATTTCTAATAAATGTATTTTAAATGTGATGAAATGTAAAGTAGAGTTTCCCTTTTATAATATTAGGGATGGGTACTCTTTAAATTTGTTAAAATATTAATTTAATATAAATAAGTTTTTATGTAAAAATGGATACAAGTTAATAATTCTATAATATAATATTAGGATGAGTATAAATAAATTCATAAAATTACTTCAAGATATTTTTAGGTTACATATTAATCACTTCATTTGATTTTAACAATCTATTAACAATTTTCACACTCCCCGTGATAACAAGGTTTTTTAAATATTGGGGATAATGATTATTACTATAATTGGAAATAAACAGATTAAATGGACTATGTTTTATATTTTCAACCATATACAAATCACATTGAAAAATATATGATTTTATATAATTTTTATCATTTAATTAAATATTATTTTTAAAATTTTACAATAATGTCTATTTCTGAACTACTCATTTAGTATGAATTTTATAATATCAATAAAACAAATAAAAACTGAATAAAATCTTTAATAAATCCCTAAAATGTTATAATTCACTATAAAATTAATGTATCACCTAAATTCTTTCAAATTATACAACGTTTAATATTTTAAATATCTTTTCATTTATTTTCCATTAATTAAATCATTACCGCTTCAGAATTGTGTAAGCGTCTTAGGTGATTATTTCCTCACAAAAAATTTATATAAATTAACATTATGAAGAAAAATATTTTTAATTTCAAAATAATATTTTTAATTAAAATATCTTTTGGTTATCTCCATATTAAAAATATAATATTTTTTGAAAACAAGAATGTGATATTTTTTACTTTTCATTAAATAAAATATAGTAATGTTTGTAATAACATAAATATTATAACATAAGGTCATATATTCTACCTTGGGATGATTATGGATGACATAAACTCATCCAATAAAATTTAGGATGGTTTTAGGGACATTATTTAGTCCTCTTCGTTATATTTTAAACTTTATTTTCCTAATTTACCCTTTACTGTAGTAACAAAAATTACACAGGATGCAATTAATTTTTAAATAAAAATGGAAATGTTTTCAAAATATAGAACTCATGATTTAAAATTTGAAATTTATTTTTCCTGAATAATAACATAGAAGAGGTAGAATTTAATTTATAATAATATTGAAAAAAGGTGGTCAAAATTAGTTTTTCAGAAAAATTCCTTTTTAAATATTTTTCTAAATATTCCAAAAACTAGACTAAAAATATATATGTAATGGACTATATATTTTTTGTTACTTTTTATAAAAAATTTAGAACATTTTTTAGCAGAGTATTTAGGTGTGTGGGTATTAAGATGTCACTGTAATGTCTCGTAATTTATTTGTAATTATTTTTAATTATATGGTATTATTTCGAGAATACACCCTCTGAAGACACATGATTCTGAGGCCCAGTGAGCCCAGAATGGATTTTTGAACAATTTTTATAGTACCTTCAGTAAACATGCAAGCAAGTTTTTCTAACTTTTTAATTGGTGAGTGGATTGAACATATGATTACACTGTTGAACTCAAAATGCCAGGATATTCCTAGAAAGGACATAACTTTGGTCAGTATGGGTAAAACAGAAAAGTTAATTTTTAGACCTTTCGAAAAAAATAAAATAACATTAAATAGATATTTTATTTCTTTTCCCCAATCGACCAGTGGCGGCATGAGGACGCTGCGATTCGATGAAGAGGCGATGACAAGGAACATTAATAGAACTAATTAATGGCTCATAAACCTGTAGTGTAATGACGTATTAAATAATGTATAATAGTTAAGTTGTTTCATAAAAGAAACAGCCCAACGACATGGTGTGACAACATAACTAAAATGATATTCCATGTTTTATTTTTATATTTTTTCGCTTTGGAGGAATGTAAATTAAATCATTGGAATTCTCCAACAAACTACCAGTAGGTTTCCTCTCCAACAAAGAATGATGAACACCAGCGACGAACAATAACGAACGCTAACACATCAAGGATTGACGATGGATCAGATCTTTTCTCCTTGTTAGCGACAAATCCTCAATCTATGTAGGGGTTTTGTTTATGTTTTCTTCCCCATTCTTAAATTCAACGACGAATGCAGATCAACCCATGATTAGGTTGATTCTCAGATTGTGCGTTCTAGCAGGAGGGTGACTTTTTGGTATTTTTTATCAGGGTCTAAACTATCAGTTGTATGACTGAAATACAATCCCTGAGCCTCCCCATGCTCTAAAACTCCCACACGGAGGGCACAGGTAGGTACGAAAATGTCTCAGTTCCCTCTGCACATGCATTATTCATGGCCACATCCTCAACTAGTGGGAAGATGACTCTTTGTCCAAATCTGTGATAATGCCGACATTAGAGGCTTGAAGGTGAAGAAGGATAGGAGATTGGACCACTAGAGTGGACCTAGTGGATCACGGATGGTTTCGTTGGTGCGACAACATTGGCACGACAGTGCCACCCTAAGCACAGTGGTGCTACCCCCAGTGCCGCGTGTAGGATGAGGTGGTCATCCCTCGTCAGGTGCACTGGAGGGGCATTACTCCCATGTGCACTGCAGTTGAGGTGGTCGCGGCCCGTTGGCCATGGTGGAGGAGGTCACGGACCATCATCCATGGTGGGGGAGGTCGTAACCCATCGTGCATATAAGAGGCGGCGCTAGCTAGCATCGCATGGAGTCAACATCTAGCAATCGCTCAGCCACGGAAAATAGAGGCCCTACGGATGAGCCACAAGGCAAGGAGGGGATTTGGTGGCAGCTGCTGCATCCCAGACACACACCACCAGTCTGCCCCTGGCAGACCAGGCTTCTACCACTAAGTCGCACCCCCAACTATCATCCAGGCTCAGACCGGAATAGGTTGGTCAGACCCACACCCTTTGGGTCGGGCCACATGAGACTGGGTCACAGGGTGACCCGGCGGGCAGGACCCTCTGCCAAACTGTGCTAGGTCCAGTAAGGCCCATTGGGCCTAGCCCACTGTTTAGTCTGGACCGAACCTACCCTAACCCGATGTAGGCTAGGTCTGGTCAGTCGAATCAAACTAGGGTATGTAAGACCCCCGGTCTGGGTTGGTCGGGTTGGTCTGACCAGACCAAGACATAGTCGGCCCCTAATTAGTAAAATTTTAATAACTTGCAAACCAGAAATCTGATTGATGAGATTTTTGCATCATTGGGACCTTATTGAGGAGGTATATCTTTTGGTATGTTATAAAGATACATTCAAGAAAGTATGTATGTGATTAATTGATTGAGGAGAAGTTCTACCAAGAACGCTATGTACGGAACCATACGGTTGACTGAGACCTGAAGACTGCTAACAAGTGACTCTATGTAACATGAATATAGACTAGTGGGAAGCACCTCTATTTGAATTTTCTGGTCCAGAGTGGGGTGGGAGCGAGACTGTGTGACTCTACCGACCCACGGTACTCGATGGGGAGGAGTACCTCAGTTGGCTATTGTCGGAAGCACCTCGGTGTGACTTTTCTGGATCTGGGTTGGAGCGAGACTGTGTGACTCAGCAAACCCAGGGTACATGATGGGGAGGTGTACCTCAGTAATGTATGGTTAGTGGGAAGTAGCTTTTGTGTGACCTGGCATGACCACTGTACTCATAGTGGATGAGTTCTCCAGCAGCTGAGGTGATCAATGATGTGACTAATGATTCTTTTATCACTAACTTAGATGTATACCTGGTTTTTGGTGTCTTGTGCTTTGCGATTTTTCTTCATTCTTATGCTTTGGGGAATGCTCTGAGTATTACTTAGTGGTCTTTACTTGGTTTTTAGGGGTCCCCTACTAAGTATTTTGTTACTCAACCCTGTACGGGCTTCTCCCACATGTGTGTGTCTAGTGTAGACGATCGACGCTTCGATGGAGTACATAGTGGCCTAGGACCAGGTGGTCCTCAGTAGGATGAGGTGGACAATATGTACTACTTTTGCTTTTAGTAGATACACTACTCCTACCATCTGGTGGGGTTTTTGATGGATGGATACCCGATTCCCATTATACTTTCTTGTTTTCATTTATTTTTGTTGGGTTTGTATTTTGTCCCACTTGTTTTTAGTTGGACTTTTACTCTTCACTTCATTCAGTATACTTGTTTTCACCTTTTAGTTTGTGGGATGTGGTTGGGCATGTGTGTGAGTATAGGTACTCTGAAAAATGCCTCCCACTTGAAGGTTGACGCTTTCGATGCTAGTTTCCACCCTATGGCCTTTAGGAGGCGCGCTTGGGGTAGTCACGATACATGCCCTGGGAGATGGGTCATGACAAAGTGGTATCAAAGGGAAGTTGGTTCCAACTCTAAGACCATGATTCTCTTGTTTTGTTTTTTGGGAAGTAGTGTTAACTATTTTTATTCCGACTTTCAGATTTGGGGTGTAAGGTGTTGGTATAGTAGCTGATGTATCCATAGTTAGGACCTTGAATTATTCTTCTCTTCTCTGAACAAGAAAAAACTATTTGAATAAGTGTATCTTTATGATATTTTTTAATAAGATTCATCTAACCATGTATAACCTCCCGACCATGGTAAATCTTAATCTATCTCAGGATGCCTCCACATGGATGAACATCTTGGATCCCAATACATGATCTTGTGGACAACCGACCTAGTGATGATACATCAGTTCAGAGAATAATTCTAGAGACGGTCCCATTGGGTGGTGCATCGGTGTCACCACTTCCCATTTATCTCAGTTACTACCAGTGGTACGGGTAGAAGATGCGCGTTGGCTCAACACCTTGAATGAGTTTCTGAGACATAGATCTCCTAGGTTCAGGGGAGAGATAGATCCTCAGGTCACTAATGTTTGGCTGGAGGTAGTGACGCAGTTCTTCTTCTTAGAAAGGACACCTCCTGATCGATGGTGGTCTTAGTTTTGATCCTTCTTTAGGGATCATCATAGAGATGGTGGAGTCTTGTAGAGACCCGTAGCTTATCGTACATGGACATTACATTACATTTGCGGAATACTTAGTACATAACAAAAACACACACTAAAGGATCGTAATAGTTTAGTGTCTTTGGAAACTCGGAACGTAATCTTCTAATCGTGGTGAGAGTTCTTCAATATCTCCCATAAAGGTCATCCCTTTTTTTTACCTAAAACCTTTCTTTATATCCTGGGGAAAAGAAAACATAAAAGGGTGAGCTCAAATGCTCAGTAAGGGTAAACAAAAGAAATATCAATCACATAATTTTCATAAGAACATAACTTTTTTGGAAATCTTAACCTGCAAAAGAGAGCATAATTTCATAACATGGGATAAATCATAGTAGTGAAATGAAATCATAACTTAAAACATTACTCAATGTGGCATACACACATAATCATAGAGAATCATTTCTTGTTAGTCAAGACTCATTTCCAAGACTATCTTAGTGGACAAAGTCCCTTTCTGAATCGAGTAATCCTCGTTTCAGTCCTGTTTCACTGAACCGGTATAACCTACCATTCCAGCCATGTCTATCTCATGAGATATAAAATCTTTACCCAATGCATTGGAGGGAGATATAGGTCCCACCCATCTTATAATGAATCCTTTCTTATGTGTGCCACATAATCATAAAACATACATCATCGCATAACACATGTAACAAAAATGGGATTCTTGAAACATCATGCCATCATAAATCAATTCATATAAGATAAAGGAATTCATAAACATAATTCCATCACAACATAGTCAAATCAATGTAAAAATATGGATAGAAACAGAACCATTTATTATCTTAGATGGAAAATAATTTTGATAAAACACTTGAATTGAATTCTTGAGGAAAATATCCTTTCTTCTTCAAAATCAATTTCTTTTCACAAAACATCATGCAATTTTAAAAGAAAGAGATTTTATTGAAAATAGTCATGAAATATTTTAGAGGAAGCTTCATTAAAATAAGGCTTTATAAAACAGTAGAAATCCATTCGTGCCGTATAAGTTAAAAAAAAAACATTCTTCGTACTTTTGTCGGAAAAGTCAAAAAGTACCTCGTACGAAAAACGACAAAAGATTCCTTTCATATCATTTACTAAAAACTCACCGAAGGGTAAAATTGGATTTAAACAATTGTAGGTTGTTGTAAATAACATTACATATTGAGGAAACATGGATGTGGATGATAAAATATACCCCAGTAAATTTCAAAGTACAAACAATCTCGGATAAAAATGAGATTGTGATATTTCCCTTACCTTAGGTCCGATTTGCTTCGTATGTGTCCGAACCTCCTGTATAATGATTTAAATAATGTCATTGACTTATTACAGAATCATATTCATTGTTATGATATCATATATGGTTCACTTATGACATTATATTACCCGTTCTTTTGTAAATTCCATGTTAAAGAAGCGTTTTGGGTAAAATCATTTCATTTATCGTAGGTGTTTTGACTTGTTGTTCTTGACATCATTATTACTTATATCATGATTTACTTACTTCCAGAATATAAAATATGATTTATATATCATATATATTCAGTATATATATATATATAATAGGTAGATAAATAAAATGAAAAACACCGTTCATGGAGAGGGTAGTCCGTACGTACGCATGAACGTTGTTTTCCTTTCCTAATTGTCTTGAAATGGAAGTAAGTAGATAACATACATATGTATATATATACATAAATCCAGTAGCTTTATAATGTCATATATTTCATTATTATTTCTTATATATACTTTATAATCATTCTTAAATGGTTAATATGGAGAATGAATCTCATCGCGTCGTGGAGACGGTAGTCCGTACGTACGCACGAGCGATGATATCATTTCCATAAATATTGAATTGAATTGGAGTGGATTATACAATATATCAGAATCAATATGATGTTGTAATAACTATGTATAGTTATTCTTTACACCATTATACCCATCCATGTAAGGTGGTGGTGGAAAATAGATTACACCACGGCGTGGAGACGGTATTCCGTACGTACGCACGCGCGGTGATTTCTTTTTCCGTAGGATGGATAGATGGTGAAATAGGGTTGTTTCATACTTATAATGACATATCAGTATATGAGTGATACTTATGTTATTACTTCATAATGAAACAACCTAAGAAGAAGAAGTGGAAGAAGAAATAAAGATGAAAGAATTGGTAACGGTGATTACCTCTTCTTTGAAGTGCCTCTTTGAGACCTCCTCTTAGGGCACTAGAATTGGTCTTTGAGGAAGACCAGAACCTCTAGGATGTTGCTAGGGAAGTGGAGAAGAGATTTTGGCAGGGGTTGGCCGAGCTTGAGAGCTCAAATTGGTGTGAGGAGGAGGGGGAGGAGGTGTCCTTTTATAGGGGAGGAGAGGGGCACCTTAGGAATTCTTAAAAATATTAATTTATAATAAATCTAACCCCACTTAGAAACCTCCAAAAATGACTCATATTCGAAGATTAGATGAGATAGGGTTGTAATCTCATCAACCAATCAAATTTAGACATGTTTGGATATTATTTTAAACCTTATCAATTAGATTTAACTCTAAGTTAAATAATTTAACTTTTACCGTGTCTTTTTGTTTTCTTTCACTATATGGTTAATACACTTACTATAACATGCCAAACGAACCCCAAATTGTTTATTATTAATATATATATCCTTATCTAAGTAATTTGGCCGAACCTTAGATTTTTAGGAATAAAATAACAATTAATAATATAATATTTGATTTAAAAACTATTTTGTGTCAATTTTGACACTATTTGATATATGATTTTTGTGAAAGTCATAACAGAATTAAATGTTCGAACCAAGTAGATTAAATCAACATTAATATATCATAGTAACCTAGAAAATTAGTGGAATTCATAAAAAATCTCAAATTACATTTATTTTGGTGCTTATAACATCAATTATGTCAATATTTCATTAAAAAGATAATTACTGCATCATCGTTGTGTCATAAATAAATTAAATTATTTGATGTCTAAAAATTACAAATAAAATACCATTATGTAGGAAATCTTTTTAGCTTTCTAATGAATATTTATAGTCGAATTTATCTTATGTATAACCCCATATTACAAATTATTTACTTATTAAACTTTGATTTTAACTATTTTAACCCTTCTTTAAATAAATTAATAATAAATGTCCTAATCTAATCCAAGTGGGCCTAAATGGTCATATTTTATTCCTAAGTTTGTTTTTGGTCGAATTACACTTGTCCAATAGAATTAGGACATGTGTTAGGGTAATATTAATATCATATTTACCCTTAGTTACCCTATTTACTATTAACCGTGGTAAAAAAAGTAAAAAGTTACTATTCACCAAAAAATTATTTTCATCTCATTGAACCACATTTTAGTCCTTGATAATAACCGTGTCTCTCGGATTTTCGAAATTCCATTCACAGAAGCGGTAAAATTAAGTTTTATGCAAAATTCAGTTTTTAACCTACCACTTAGTAGTTTCACTATTCATCAAAAATTGAAGGTTTTCAGAAAAATGCCAAAATTTCATCCTAAGCTATATTTCATATTCCGAATTCAAAAATGAAGTCTATTTTACCAAATTCATAACATAGAAGTTGCATTAATTAATTTTATAATTAAATCCCGCTGTTAAAACAAATAGCGTGTTTTTAAGAAACAATATCTATCAAAAGATTGACACTTGTTTATGTCTGGTTTAAATGTGCAATTACATCCAATGACCAACATTGTATTAAATCGTAAAAATATATTCTAAATATACTTTAAAACCACTCAAATTAATGATTTATCACTATTAATTATTTCGATTAAAAAAGTTGTTTTTAATTATAATTTAGTAATTTTCACTATTCATCGGAATATGAAAGTTATCCGAAAAGTACAAAAATTTCACCTTAGGCTAAATTCGATACTCCGAATCCATAAATGAAGTCCATTTTGAAAAATAAAATTTACAAAATTTCAAAAAGTGGTTATTACTATTCACAACAGCTAGTTTTAATAATATCTTAATAGCATATCGTTGTTTAGCGAAACTTGGTGTTGCGTACAACACACGCTATCGAGGAAGGTCGCGATTGCGTGTAATGCAAGGCAAGTCAAGGATGTGTGTTGTGCAAGCTCTTTTTGGTGTAGCGTACAACACAAGACATTAAAAAGAATATTTTTTATAAAATCTTGGGCTGTTACATTCTACCCCCCTTAAAATGAATTTCGCCCTCGAAATTCGTCGGGGTTATAAATGGTTTACTATTCGAAAGTTTCTTTTATAGAAACCCACATCGTAAAAAAGGAATACCAAAACTTGGCTTTAAAAACTAAAGTATGAAATGTAACGATTACCCAAATAAACTAATCACTGGGTTTCCACATAGGTGAAAATATGGATATGGAAGAGAAATCTAACCATCATGTTCTGATGGAGAGTGGTAGAGAACATGGCTATGGAAAAGCCAGTAATCACAAATCCATAGATTTGTGATGATATAAGGTACCATCTTATTCATCAGGTATAAGATCACTAGGACAACATTTTTGGTTTTCAAGATCATTTCCCTAAAGTTGAAAATTTGAATTAGAATAAATACTTACTTTATTTTGGTACAATCTCACTGTTGTTCGTGCCTTGAACAATTTCCACTTCATCTCTTAAATAAATGAAGTTGAATTTGTTATTCATGAAGTGTTAGCAGATCATGTGATAGAATGACGGGTCATTCCATCTGTCTCAAACAAAAGATTAGCAAAAATTATATGCATAAGTCGATCTATAGTGAGATTAATCATATATGGTTCCTAAAATGGACTTATACTTCATATATCATACTGCTTAATATAATAAAACTAGTTTCTACTAAACAGGGACTTCCTGTAGGCCAGTGGTAGGCGATAAAGGCCAGTTGCACTTCGGTTGTGGGTTCGATTCCTACAGCCTTGTCCGAAGCGATGGGCTGTCGCCCGTCCTGCAGGTTGTCCTTTTTCTAAAACTACGTTACTATAACATCCCATCAATAATATCGAAAATCTTCTATCCTTAAACAATACTAACTTATGTCCAACATAATTCAGTCTAATCTTTAGGCTTATACATAATACTGCAGTCCACTCTCATAATATAGTGACAACGATTACCAGAGATTTAATACCATCGTTGATCCCCATATATCATAAGATATGTTTTGTTGGACACATTCCAAACATTCAAAGTCCTTAATCATGTATTCTCTTGAATACCTTAGTGAAAACATGAATGCAGTTTAAAGTTAACACTTTCCACATACCAAAATCCTCAAAATTCTATATACTCAAACCATGATATAACTTAGTCCTTATATCAATCATGAGCTCATGAATACAATCAAACATCTCATTATCTTCTTATCCTTTCATTATGCACTTATCATCTACTTTCCAAAAGTATCTGAATAACCTTTCATTGTTATTGGTACCATTCATCATACACTTTCAAAACTTAAGGAAAGACAACAGTGTAACAATCCTTAGATGTCTCCTTATTCCATGAGATTACTTATACAACATTACACATGATAAACATGTAATCATTCCACTATATTCTTAGACCATTGACCGAGCTTCAACATTTCTTTCATCTCACATATCATTTGTAGTTTCTTCATCATCATCAACATAAATACTTCCCATACGACCATACTGATTCTCTTCATGAGACTTTCCCTTAGGGAATTGGTTTGCATAATGCCCATACATTCCACATTTAAAACATTTAACCATTGTTGATGTCGTAGCAATACCATTATCCTCATCCATGGTGTTAACTGAACCTTTTCCTTTGCACTTACTGGCTTTGTGTCCTTCTTTTCCACACCCAAAGCATCTTCCAGTTCCTTTGAAACATTCTCCTTGATGCCTCTTCCCACATGATTTACATAGGGGAAATTGAACTTTCTTTCCTCTATGATCATCATGGAACTCCATCTTTCTCTTATTAGTCGAGTCAGGAAACTTACCAAATTTTACTTTATTGATCATGTTGTGAGATTGTTGATTCGGGATAATAATGATGTTTGGACATCCAAATCCCATTTCATTTGGTTGCTCATGAAGAATATCATTCCATTGTCCATCATATCCTCCATTATCGTGAATCATCTTGTTTCCAGCCATATTCTAAAACCCAAAAAAGAATAGTGTGAGAGGCAAAAATCGTAATAAAGGGGGAGTAACATAAATATCTATCATCTTTGGTTTAATCTAATATCGTTACCATAGTTCTAGAACTATATCCTATACGTATACTTATCCTTAGGGGCATCCCTAGACATACCTTAGAAATATCTCTAGGGATCTCACTAACGTTTTCGCATCCTAGTTTCCAAAGGTTGACTAAACCTTTCCTCTGATACCAACTGTAGAGACCCGTAGCTTATCGTACATGGACATTACATTACATTTGCGGAATACTTAGTACATAACAAAAACACACACTAAAGGATCGTAATAGTTTAGTGTCTTTGGAAACTCGGAACGTAATCTTCTAATCGTGGTGAGAGTTCTTCAATATCTCCCATAAAGGTCATCCCTTTTTTTTTACCTAAAACCTTTCTTTATATCCTGGGGAAAAGAAAACATAAAAGGGTGAGCTCAAATGCTCAGTAAGGGTAAACAAAAGAAATATCAATCACATAATTTTCATAAGAACATAACTTTTTTGGAAATCTTAACCTGCAAAAGAGAGCATAATTTCATAACATGGGATAAATCATAGTAGTGAAATGAAATCATAACTTAAAACATTACTCATTGTGGCATACACACATAATCATAGAGAATCATTTCTTGTTAGTCAAGACTCATTGCCAAGACTATCTTAGTGGACAAAGTCCCTTTCTAAATCGAGTAATCCTCGTTTCAGTCCTGTTTCACTGAACCGGTATAACCTACCATTCCAGCCATGTCTATCTCATGAGATATAAAATCTTTACCCAATGCATTGGAGGGAGATATAGGTCCCACCCATCTTATAATGAATCCTTTCTTATGTGTGCCACATAATCATAAAACATACACCATCGCATAACACATGTAACAAAAATGGGATTCTTGAAACATCATGCCATCATAAATCAATTCATATAAGATAAAGGAATTCATAAACATAATTCCATCACAACATAGTCAAATCAATGTAAAAATATGGATAGAAACAGAACCCTTTATTATCTTAGATGGAAAATAATTTTGATAAAACACTTGAATTGAATTCTTGAGGAAAATATCCTTTCTTCTTCAAAATCAATTTCTTTTCACAAAACATCATGCAATTTTAAAAGAAAGAAATTTTATTGAAAATAGTCATGAAATATTTTAGAGGAAGCTTCATTAAAATAAGGCTTTATAAAACAGTAGAAATCCATTCGTGCCGTATAAGTTAAAAAAAACATTCTTCGTACTTTTGTCGGAAAAGTCAAAAAGTACCTCGTACGAAAAACGACAAAAGATTCCTTTCATATCATTTACTAAAAACTCACCGAAGGGTAAAATTGGATTTAAACAATTGTAGGTTGTTGTAAATAACATTACATATTGAGGAAACATGGATGTGGATGATAAAATATACCCCAGTAAATTTCAAAGTACAAACAATCTCGGATAAAAATGAGATTGTGATATTTCCCTTACCTTAGGTCCGATTTGCTTCGTATGTGTCCGAACCTCCTGTATAATGATTTAAATAATGTCATTGACTTATTACAGAATCATATTCATTGTTATGATATCATATATGGTTCACTTATGACATTATATTACCCGTTCTTTTGTAAATTCCATGTTAAAGAAGCGTTTTGGGTAAAATCATTTCATTTATCGTAGGTGTTTTGACTTGTTGTTCTTGACATCATTATTACTTATATCATGATTTACTTACTTCCAGAATATAAAATATGATTTATATATCATATATATTCAGTATATATATATATAATAGGTAGATAAATAAAATGAAAAACACCGTTCATGGAGACGGTAGTCCGTACGTACGCATGAACGTTGTTTTCCTTTCCTTATTGTCTTGAAATGGAAGTAAGTAGATGACATACATATGTATATATATACATAAATCCAGTAGCTTTATAATGTCATATATTTCATTATTATTTCTTATATATACTTTATAATCATTCTTAAATGGTTAATATGGAGAATGAATCTCATCGCGTCGTGGAGACGGTAGTCCGTACGTACGCACGAGCGATGATATCATTTCCATAAATATTGAATTGAATTGGAGTGTATTATACAATATATCAGAATCAATATGATGTTGTAATAACTATGTATAGTTATTCTTTACACCATTATACCCATCCATGTAAGGTGGTGGTGGAAAATAGATTACACCACGGCGTGGAGACGGTATTCCGTACGTACGCACGCGCGGTGATTTCTTTTTCCGTAGGATGGATAGATGGTGAAATAGGGTTGTTTCATACTTATAATGACATATCAGTATATGAGTGATACTGATGTTATTACTTCATAATGAAACAACCTAAGAAGAAGAAGTGGAAGAAGAAATAAAGATGAAAGAATTGGTAACGATGATTACCTCTTCTTTGAAGTGCCTCTTTGAGACCTCCTCTTAGGGCACTAGAATTGGTCTTTGAGGAAGACCAGAACCTCTAGGATGTTGCTAGGGAAGTGGAGAAGAGATTTTGGCAGGGGTTGGCCGAGCTTGAGAGCTCAAATTGGTGTGAGGAGGAGGGGGAGGAGGTGTCCTTTTATAGGGGAGGAGAGGGGCACCTTAGGAATTCTTAAAAATATTAATTTATAATAAATCTAACCCCACTTAAAAACCTCCAAAAATGACTCATATTCAAAGATTAGATGAGATAGGGTTGTAATCTCATCAACCAATCAAATTTAGACATGTTTGGATATTATTTTAAACCTTATCAATTAGATTTAACTCTAAGTTAAATAATTTAACTTTTACCGTGTCTTTTTGTTTTCTTTCACTATATGGTTAATACACTTACTATAACATGCCAAACGAACCCCAAATTGTTTATTATTAATATATATATCCTTATCTAAGTAATTTGGCCGAACCTTAGATTTTTAGGAATAAAATAACAATTAATAATATAATATTTGATTTAAAAACTATTTTGTGTCAATTTTGACACTATTTGATATATGATTTTTGTGAAAGTCATAACAGAATTAAATGTTCGAACCAAGTAGATTAAATCAACATTAATATATCATAGTAACCTATAAAATTAGTGGAATTCATAAAAAATCTCAAATTACATTTATTTTGGTGCTTATAACATCAATTATGTCAATATTTCATTAAAAAGATAATTACTGCATCATCGTTGTGTCATAAATAAATTAAATTATTTGATGTCTAAAAATTACAAATAAAATACCATTATGTAGGAACTCTTTTTAGCTTTCTAATGAATATTTATAGTAGAATTTATCTTATGTATAACCCCATATTACAAATGATTTACTTATTAAACTTTGATTTTAACTATTTTAACCCTTCTTTAAATAAATTAATAATAAATGTCCTAATCTAATCCAAGTGGGCCTAAATGGTCATATTTTATTCCTAAGTTTGTTTTTGGTCGAATTACACTTGTCCAATAGAATTAGGACATGTGTTAGGGTAATATTAATATCATATTTACCCTTAGTTACCCTATTTACTATTAACCGTGGTAAAAAAAGTAAAAAGTTACTATTCACCAAAAAATTATTTTCATCTCATTGAACCACATTTTAGTCCTTGATAATAACCGTGTCTCTCGGATTTTCGAAATTCCATTCACAGAAGCGGTAAAATTAAGTTTTATGCAAAATTCAGTTTTTAACCTACCACTTAGTAGTTTCACTATTCATCAAAAATTGAAGGTTTTCAGAAAAATGCCAAAATTTCATCCTAAGCTATATTTCATATTCCGAATTCAAAAATGAAGTCTATTTTACCAAATTCATAACATAGAAGTTGCATTAATTAATTTTATAATTGAATCCCGCTGTTAAAACAAATAGCGTGTTTTTAAGAAACAATATCTATCAAAAGATTGACACTTGTTTATGTCTGGTTTAAATGTGCAATTACATCCAATGACCAACATTGTATTAAATTGTAAAAATATATTCTAAATATACTTTAAAACCACTCAAATTAATGATTTATCACTATTAATTATTTCGATTAAAAAAGTTGTTTTTAATTATAATTTAGTAATTTTCACTATTCATCGGAATATGAAAGTTATCCGAAAAGTACAAAAATTTCACCTTAGGCTAAATTCGATACTCCGAATCCATAAATGAAGTCCATTTTGAAAAATAAAATTTACAAAATTTCAAAAAGTGGTTATTACTATTCACAACAGCTAGTTTTAATAATATCTTAATAGCATATCGTTGTTTAGCGAAACTTGGTGTTGCGTACAACACACGCTATCGAGGAAGGTCGCGATTGCGTGTAATGCAAGGCAAGTCAAGGATGTGTGTTGTGCAAGCTCTTTTTGGTGTAGCGTACAACACAAGACATTAAAAAGAATATTTTTTATAAAATCTTGGGCTGTTACAAGTCTGAAGATTCAGACTCAGGATGAGGAAACCCTCTCTTGGGCTGTCTTCGAGCGACTTTTCCAAGAAGCGTTTTTCCCCATAACCTTGCGATCTATGCACATCTAATAGATTCTTCACCGATAGCAGGGTAGCCTTCAGTGGCTGAGTACTCTACAAGGTTTACAGATCTCTACCACTACTCCACAAACATGGTGTATGGCCCTTTCTTTAAGTCATGGACCTTTGATAACGGACTCATATGGGAGATCAGGATATCAATGGTGTCTCTCAACATCCCCACTCATGATGAAGTAATAGAGAAAACCCTTCTTATGGAGAGATTCTTGGAGAAGCAGGCACCAATGGCCATAGCTACCTACATTCCCCTGGTGACAAAGTCTTCAACAGGCATCAGACAGCTTCAACGAGGACCCATACGGTCCAGATCATTTAGGGGATGACTCCATAACTCGGGTTCAGTAGTTTAGGGCTCTGAGACTAGAAATAGTCATCTAGGAGCCAGGATTTGTATCACTTACAGTGGTCATGGTCACATGGAACGTGATTTCCTAACCGTCCTTGCAGATGACCAAAAGATGGCTGGGTTATCGCTGATATAGATGCAAGAGATCGTGTATGGATGACCGTAGGGTGGCAGATTTAGAAGGGGAGAAGTTCAAGCAGCAGGTAGTGGGAGACTGTTTGTGGTACTAACCACACCACCCCCCATATAGTTCACCTAGATATTAGTGAGTAGGCGGAAAGGGGCGAGCATATATTCAGGAAGCAGAGGCGTATGACCACGATACATCAGAGATGATCTGAGGTATGATCTATGTCTTCTCTACCCTAGATTCTGTTCTATAGACACAAGTTCTTATCACTCTTTCATTTATATTATTCTCATTCAGACCTTGGATATTACGGTGGAGCATTTGGCTCGATCCTTAGGGCTAGAGACTCCAAGAGGAGGGGATTCGATGATTACACAATGGTGCCGGTAGTTTTTTCTAACTCTTGGAGGCAAGAGATTTGGCTGCAATATCCATGTAGCGACGTCGATGCCTTACGATGACATCTTGGGTATGAACTGGTGGTTTTCAACATTCCATTCTAAGATTGACTATTTATGCCATATAGTGCGGTGTGTCTGCGGAGATGGGGACCTTACTTTCTTTCACTGGCAAAAAGGAAACCCTTGCAGTATAAGAAAAACTTTCTCAGAGGAGGGTGTAGCCGATCACTGACTAGTTGGCTACCCTCACCCTTGGTGTTCTGGATGAGTGGATTCCATGAATTCATATAGTGGTGGAAGAGTATGAGGATTTTTTTTCTTAAGATTGTTCTAGGACTACTTTCTCACAAAGAGGTAGACTTTTGCATCAACCTATACGCCGGGATGACATTGATATCCACATCAGCATAACTGATGTCTCCCGTAGAGCTTCTCCAGGTGGGGGTACAATGGGAGGAATTGTTAGAGAAGAGGTTCATAAGGCCCAACTCTTCACCATGTGTATCCCCAGTTCTTTTTTACATGAAGGCCCATGGGATTTTGTGGTTGTGCGTGGACTTATGGCGTCTGATCCAAGTGACTGTGGAGAACAACTATCCACTGCCATGAATTGATGACTTATTCGATCACCTAATGGGAGTGAGGTGGTTCTCAAAAATAGACCTCAGTTCTAGCTATCATCAGCTTCAGGTACGTAGTGAGGATGTACCAAATACAGCTTTCAAATGCTGATATATCCACTATGATTGCTTGGTGACGCCTTCACTACTGGAAATTCGTGATATAGCCACGGTTCTAAACCGTGGCTATAGGCCCAAAAACCGTGGATATAGGTTATAGCCACGGTTTGAGAAACCGCGACTATAGGTTATAGCCACAGTTTGAGGAACTTTGGATAAGTTTGGCATGGCTATAGGCCCAGACCTAGAGCCACGGTTTAAACCGTGGCTATATTCTTAATGCCACGGTTTCAACTGTGGCTATATTAGAGGCTGGACAGGCTTTATAGCCATGGTTGGAAACCGTGGAGTTAGTTCTATAGACACGGTTAAAAACCGTGGCAATACACCAATAGCCGCGGTTTTAAACCATGGCTATAGGGTGTGCACATACATAAAAAAAACCCCCAACCCCTTGGACACCCCCTGGACACCCCCTGGACACCCCACTGGACACCCCCCTGGACACCCCCCTGACACCCCCCCTGACACCCCCTGGACACCCCCTGGACACCCCCCCTGAACACCTCCTGCACCCCTCCCCTATGCCTTGCAGACCACCCCCCCCCCCCCTTCCCTCCTCCCCACTGCCTTACAGACACCCCCCGCACCAGTCCCCCCTGCACTAGAACACCCCCTACCCCCCCCCCCCCACCTGCACACCCCCTCCATGCCCCCACCTGCAATTAATTTCAACTTTTAACTCAACTCATAAGAAAAAACGAATCAAAAAACAGGCAAGAAGAATATGAAAAAAAACTTATTAAAGCAGCAAGTTCAACCTT
Organism: Viscum album; assembly: GCA_963277665.1. Lineage (NCBI taxonomy): Eukaryota > Viridiplantae > Streptophyta > Magnoliopsida > Santalales > Viscaceae > Viscum > Viscum album. Next base: position 40,703 of record CAUJRU010001522.1, on the reverse strand, counting down.
CACAATAAATTCATAGATTCTACAACCTTTCCAAAGCAGGCACATCACAACTATAAGAAACTCCAAGACAAAGCATCCTTTTTCAAACTCATGCCCCAGTGATTCCACTTCAATATTTGTCTTCAAGGATCATCATTTAAACACCTTCATTTCCACAACCATAAAATGAAAAAATTACAAAATAAAAGACATTATGAATGGCATGAATATATGCATGATGTGACACTACTCCAATAGAAGAAAATAGATCAAAATCTAATAAATCAATATATAACTTAGCCAAATTGAGTCATCTAAAACCACACAAAATTTAATTCAGTTAGCATGCTTGCAATACAAATGAAACCTACTAAATTAACTGTAAAAGTAGTTTAATTCATAAATTTTTCTTATGCACAATTCATGCTTTCAATAAATATTTATTTTTATAGTAATCCAACTAAAATATACAGATTGTTTTTAACAATTAAATATTCAGTTCATGAGGAAATATGAACTCATAATTATACTACATGATATAGAACTAAAATTTAAGAATGATATGTAAGTAAGTTAGTCTAAACCCCGAGACACCCCCTCCCCCCCCACCTGTACACACCCCTTGGACACCCCCTAAACCCCAGGACACCCCCTGGACACCCCCCTAGATCCCACCCCAGGACAGACCCCCCCCCCCCCCCCCCCAAGACCCTGGACACCCCTGCTAGTCCTGCCAGTCCTTCCAGTCCCCCCTGCCAGTCCCCCCTGCCCCTGCTAGTCCCCCCTGCCAGTCCCCCCTACCCCCTGCTAGTCCCCCCTGCCAGCCCCCCTGCTTGTCCCCCTGCCAGCCCACCCCCTTCCCCCTGAAACCCCCCTACCATCCCCCCTGTTTGTCCCCCTGCCAGCCCACCCCCATGCCCCCTGCAAGTCCCCCTACCCCCTGCCACACCCCCTACTAGTCCCCCCTGCCACCCCTTCCAGTCCCCCATGCCCCCTACCCCTGCCACCCCCTTCCAGCCCCCCTGCTTGTCCCCCTGCACCCTGCCAGTCCCCCCTTCCCCCTACCACACCCCCTGCTAGTCCCCCCTACCACCCCCTGCCAGTCCCCCCTGCCCCCTTCCACCCATCTGCTTGTCCCCCTGCTTGTCCCCCTGCCATCCCCCCCTGCCCCCTGCTAGTCACCCCCTTCCCCCTGCTAGTCCCCCCCTGCCACCCCCCTGCCACCCCCTGCCCGCTGCCCCCGGTTAGTCCCCCCCTTCCACCCCCTTCTTGTCACCCCTGCCCCATGCCCCCTACCACCCCCTTACCAGCCCCCCCCCCCCCCCCCGTTTGTCCCCCTGCCAGTCGACCGCCCTGCCCCCTGCCAGTCCGCCCTGCCCCCTGCCACACCCCCTGCTAGTCCCCCCTTCCACCCCTACCAGTCCCCCCAGCCCCCTGCCACCCACCTGCATGTCCCCCTGCTAGTCCCCCTGCCAGCCCCCTGCCCCCTGCTAGTCCCCCCCCCCACTGCCCCCTGCTAGTCCCCCCTGCCACCCCCCTGCCCCCTGCCCCATGCTAGTCACCCATGCCCCCTGCACCCTGCTAGTCCCCCCTGCCACCCCCTGATTGTCCCCCTTCCAGCCCCCTTCCAGTCCCCCCTACCCCATGCCACCCCCTGCTAATCCCCCCTACCCCTGCTAGTCCCCCCTGCCAGTCCCCCCTTCTAGTCCCCCTGCCACCCCCACCTGCCCCCTGCCAGCCCCCCTGGACACCCTTGGACACCACACCTGGACACCACCTGGACCCGCTAAACCTCGGGACACCCCCTGGACACCACCCCTGGACCCCCTCCCCCTTCTGGACAGCCCCCCTGCTAGACAACCCCCCTGCTGGACAACCCCCCTGCTGGACTACCCCCCCTTGTTAGCCCAAAGTAATTTCCTCATTATTGTCATAGAATAATAGAGTTGTAGCATAGGGTGTAAGGTTACCTTCAGTGAAAACCTACTCATTAAGTGTCCATAATGGACCAGCTAGTGATGGCGGTATCATAACTGGATAAAAGTGAGATCTTATCCTTGTCAGGCTTATGGTGAGCTGGGAATTAGTTTTTGGGCAATGTGGATGTAAACAAAACAGTAGGGACTGTTCAAGAACTTTTCTAAATTTTGTGTGCTTTGAGGACATGAAACCCGACTTGCAAGTTGTTCTGTTCGACACCTTGGGCTGGGTAACCTATGTGTTCGACACCTTGTCCCCCTGCCAGCCCCCTTCCAGTCCCCCCTACACCCCCCCCCCTCCCCACCCTACACCAGCACCCCCAACCCCACTGCATAGCCCCCCATCCCCCCTTGCATCACCCCTCCCCCCTGCAGCCCCCACCCCCTGTAAAGCCCCCCTAGACAGCCCCCCCTGTAGCCCCCATTCCCCTTGGACACTGGACACCCCCCTGAACACTGGACTCCCCCCCTGGACACCTCCCCCTGCCTGGACAGCCCCCCCCCCCTCCTTGACACCTCCCCCCTGCCTGGACACCCCTCCCCACTTCCTAGATAGCCCCCCCCCCCTGCCTGGACAGCCCCCCCTGCCTGGACAACACCCCCCTGCTGGACAGCCCCCCCTCCCCCCTGCCTGGTCAGCCCCCCCTCCCCCTGCCTGGACAGCACCCCCCCTGCAGGACATTGTTATCATACCACTAGATTTATCTCATATGATCATTGATGAATTTATTTCACAATATCAAAGTCATGATGGTCTGCTGAGTACACAGGATAATCTGAATATTTAGAGTTATGCTTTCATAGACTATGACATCATTATATGGAAGAAAAACCAGATTGGACAGTTTAATACTAGAGTTCACTACAGGATGGAATGAAACAGGCCAAATATAACACCAAAATAGCTTATAGACTTTATATCACCATTCATACATTTATCCAGATTTTTTATTCTCTATAAAATATGAAAAAATCAAATTTCAACTCATGATTAGCTTAAGAAATCATGGTCGCATATTGTTTTTGGTTGATCTATTTACTTCCAGGATATAGAAAATGATCAATACTTATTTTTGATATATTAATTTGACCAGAAACTATAGGAATATGCGGGATTTCTATTTGGGATGTCATTTAACACTCACCTATAGGTACCCAAGTTTCTTGAGCAGGTCTCCAAGGCTAGATGCATCGAGCAGGTATAGAATCTTCTTCTATAAATAGTGGAATCATTTTTTTATTGTGTGTACTACAAGGAATTGAAGGTTGTTCAAAAATAAAGAACTAATTTTTCACCTCAGCATGACGGAGGTGCTTATGGATTGAGTCTGACTCAGAAATTGCTTCAAAGACTTTGTAATCAAAAACATGGAATGACCCATAGAGGTTTATTACTCATTGGATCGAATATCTCAAGAATATCACTCGACTCAATCTAGTTATTTCACCTGAAGAGGTGAATTTCACAAGCATTCTCAACATTAGGAATCAAAGTGATAAATTGGGCATTGAAACCATGGGGATGCACCCCTGAGGTGAAGAAAGAAGAGACCAGCTTACAAACTTCCACTTTAATCTCCTCCCAATACTTTAAATAAAAAGAATTTCCAAATCCATCCAGACTAGGGGCACTACCATCATTGAGACTGAAGACTGCATCCTTAATCTCAAATTCATGGGGGGTGCTTGTGAGAAAAAGATTATCCTCATCAGAAACCATCAAAGGAATAATACCATCCATTAAGGTCCCCTCCATTCCAGGTCCATTGAAAAGCTTAGTGAAATAGTCAAAAACATGTTCAGCGATTTCTTCCTTGTTATGCAAGATGCATTATTCAGTTCTAAGAAAAGATAAAGGCCAGTTGGACCTCCGAATTCATTTAAGAGAGTTGAAGAATATTGTGTTCCTATACCCATCCTGTATCCATTTGATTCTGAAAGTTTCCTTTTGAACACCTTCCCTCTTTGTAATAAGAGAGTTCATCACGGATATAACACCCAATTCTATTGAAATGTCCTTACTAAAATCAGAATTAGTGGCTTCATATTGAATATGTTGCAGAGTCGACTCGAGAGTGCGGATCTCTTTATCCAACCCACTCTAATTGTCCTTGCTCCAAATTCTCAGTTGGGACTTTAGTAACCTCAACTTGTAAGAGAAGGCTGATTCACCCCATCTACAATTCATGCTGAACCATAATCATTTAATAAGACTGTCACATTCAGTCTGAAAAGACCAAGAATTATTGAATCAAAAAGGAAGAGGCATTTGTTTCTATTTACTCTTGAAACTAACCAGAATTGGATGGTGATCTGAAGAAAATTTAGGAAGAGAAACGCTAGAAATTGAATTGCATACATTCAGGAGATAATCAGCTCATCAATGGAAATAACTTCAACCTTTCTGAATGAATCATGAGAAAAAAACCCAAAAAAGATCCCCCTAACTAGTGGAACCACTAGAAGCAACCAAATGAAAACCAAATTTATTAAGTCCAGCAATGCCTAATGAAAAAGAAGCTTTAGGTTCAGAAATTCCAAGAAGCTTGGGCTTGTGAAACTGAATGTGCCTGTGCAAAGCATTGACTGTCACAGAAATTCCTCACATTCAGATTTTTTATTTTCTCTCTTGTTGTGCCAGTCCCCCCCACCCTCCCCAGCCCCCCTGCACCAGCCCCCCCAGCCACCTCCTACCCCCAGCCCAGCTACACCAGTCCCCCCCGCAGCCCACCTACACCAGCCCCCAACCCTAACCCCTAGCTGCACCAGCCCCCCAGCCCCCTGCTACCCTTAGCCCAGCTGCACCAGTCTCCCCCCCTCCCCAGCCCCCTGCACCAGCCCCCCCCCCCCGAACCACCTGCTACCCCCACCCCCCCTGCCACCCCCAGCCCACCTCCACCCCCCCCCCCCCTCGCAGCCCACCTGCACCAGCCCCCACCCCCAACCCCTAGCTGCACCATCCCCACCCCATCCCCCTTCCACCCACCAGCACCCCCCCCCCCCCGCAGCCCACCTGCACCAGCCCCCAACCGCAGCCCCCAGCTGCACCAGCCCCCCCCAGCCCCCAGCTACCCCAGCCCACCTGCACCTATCCCCCCTCCCCAGCCCCCCTGCACTGGCCCAAGGATCCTACATTGTTTCACCAAGGGGCTACAAGGTTTAGACTTGTCTATGCGCAACTCATGCTAAAAAATTGTGTGTAATTCAAAATGAACTTAAAATTATCCTCACGAAGGGAGGTCATACTAGAATTAAGATGAAACATCCTATCAACATGGGGTACCAACAACCAACATACATGAATCAATAAATAGAAAATAGAGAGTTCCCAACATTTTTTACACAACCAGAACATGTCTAGGAGCATCATTAAAGACCTCACCCTATAGGTTACACATGACTTATACTAATATGGCTGCCCCTCCCCCTTCCTGGACACCCTTCCCCCCTTCCTGGACACCCCTCCCCTTAGCTGGAAACCCCTCCCCCTGCTGGACAGCCCTCCCCCTGCTAGACAGCCCTCCCCCCATGCTGGACAACCCTCCCCCCCTGCGGGACATCCCTCCCCCCTACCGGACAGCCCCTCCCCCCTGCCGGACACCCCTCCCCCCTGTCAGACACCCCGCCCCCTGCAAGACACCCCTCCCCCTGCCGGACACCCCGCCCCCCTAAATGGAAATATTTCAATAACAAGTAGAAATGAATTAAATGTATACAAATTAAACAGAGATATAAATGAGAGAAATAAGTAATAAAACCCGAATTAAAAATGTTGGATTCAGTAATTAAAAAAAAGAAAAGGCCATAGTAAGATAAAGAGGCTCTCCTAGTCCCCCTGCCCCCTGACAGTCCCCCCCTACACCCTACCAGGCACCCTGCTAGTCCCCTACTAGTCCCCCTACCCCTGGACACTACCTGGACCCCCTAATAGAGTTATATTCCCAAATGAAGGGTAAGAGATAGATTTATAATCTACACATGGATTTTCCATTCATTTATCCCACTATAAGGCACATAGATTACCTCTTGATTTAGGAGGCATTAACACATGATAATGTAGAGTGTAACTCCCCGAACCCAGTTACCCAGAGTCGTTGCATTAATTACATAACATTGGCATGATCACAAGAAAGATCAAATCTCGAAAGACCGATTGGTTTAGTAGCCTTGGAAACACTAGATATATTCATAAGTTTTACATTACATCATCAAAATAAAAAGAACTACTACAACAACATATTGTCTCCATAGTCCACACTATTAACCCCTCATAATATCCCTGCAAGTCATTCATAATTTACTTCTTCACATCCTGGGAAAATAATACATAGAAAAGGGGTGAGCTCAAATTCCCAGTAAGGATAACAATATAGCGGAAACATTCATAAATAAGAATAAACATTTAAGGCAATGTTTAACTAAAACAAAAGCCTTTTAAACTTTAACTTCAACATAGTATGGCATAAATAAAATGAAATATTTCCATTTACTTATTCACATGGATATTATACTAATCGAATAATCACATTCAATATCAATAACCACTTTCATAATGATGGAATGCATAAATCCAGACTATCATAACCACATAGCCAAGGCCTCGTGCGTAGACTACAAATAAGATTTTGTCAAGGCCTTGTGCCAAGACACTAGTTTGTCTCATGAGACCTACCGATGCATCGAAGAGCTATAGCGGGCTCCACCCGTCACATATTAAGTCCAATGCATTCCCATATGTAAAGGTTTAAACATAACATAAACATTCGTATTAAAACTAGCATACGAAATGTCAATAATTTCACTATAAACTATGAATGGTATAAAAATAGCACATCCACAATCAAAAATATCACAAAACCTTCAATACAATATAGAAGTTTTGTATCACAATAAATCAACTTCAAATAATCTTAAAATCCATCAAAGGATGTTGACATAGATGAAATCAAAATTATTTTTGGAAAAATATCTCCTTTTATTTTGAAATCATAAAATAAAACATTTTCTTTGAAAATATTCTTATAAGCTTGTAAGGGAAGCTTTGAAGATTTTATAACGGCAGAAAATAACCGCAATCGCCGTATAAGTTAAAAAAACATTCTTACCTTAATTCTGTCGAAAAGGTTAAAAAGGACCTTGTTTTGAAAATGACGGAATGATTCCTATTATAAAAAGTCAATCAAGGGTATAAATGACTTTAACCCATATTCTTGTAAATAATAAAAATGTTTTGAAATAAATTTTGAAGAAACATGGATGTGGATGATAAAGAGATCCCAGTAGATTATTACATATAAACAAACTCGGATAATGAAGAGATTGTGAAATAACCCTTACCAATTTGGTAACTTATGAAACATACAACCCATGAAAGAGGTATCATACAATGAATATGTAAATACACATAAATTAGAGTGTATTACACAAAGAATATAATTATGGGAAGTACATACACCACACAAAAGGTGATGGTGGCAATATGGCATGAATCTCACGGGAATAAGGAGTGAGATGAAAACCCCTTACCTTGTAATTTTACTTGGTTGGGGTAGGTTAACCTCCTTTATAATGGTGAAATAATTGTTATTAAATTATACAAGAATCATATACATTAATATGATATCATATATGATCTTTTAATATTGATTTGGTAATAATATCTTAGTATTATCGTTGTTTCGGGTGTTAACTTACTTGTTTTATTTTATATGTTTTGTTAGGTTGCATATTATTCATATCCAGAATGATATCAAGTCCTTAAACATCATTTTTAAATCATCAAATGATAATTATACTTGAATGGATACGATGGAGAATGAATCTCATCGCGTTCGTGGAGACGGTAGTCCGTACGTACGCACGAGCGACAATATCATTCTTTTGATATTAAAATAATATATAAATGGATGGTATATCATATATACAGAATAATTAACATGTTATATTTATTATCTACATGAGTTAAAAATCATTATTATACCCATCAAAATAATAATATATTGATTAACAATTACACCACGACGTGGAGACGGTAAGCCGTACGTACGCACGTATGGTGACATGTTATTCAAAGGGTGGATAGAATAATGAATATGGTTTTACCATATTTATAATAACATCACATTATATGTGAGATACTGGAGTTATTATTTTATAATGTTAACAACAAAGGAAGAAGAAGTGGAAGAAGAAATGAACTTGGAAAAGGGTGGTGAAATCATTACCTCTTCTTCGGTTTCTTCCTATTGATTTGATCAAAAGGGCTCCTTAGGTTGGCTTTCTGATCAAACTAAGGCCTCTAGGTTGTAGTGAGGGAAGTTGGGAGAGTATTTGGGCAGAGTTTGGTCGAACCAAAAGGCTTTGAAGGTGTGAAGAAATGAGAAGGAGGAGTGCCCTTTTATAAGAGGGGTGAGGGGCACCTTTGGAAAAGCTAGAGATATTAGTTTATAATAAATTCATAATCGGTTTCCAATGGCTCCAAAGTTGACTATTCAAAGGTTAAGGTGGGTATGGGTCGAAAACAACTCAACCAATAGAATTTAGACAGGTTTGGGTACTTATATTAACCTTATCTTTAAGTATTAACTCCAAGTTAATTAGTTTTACTTTTACAATGTCTCTTTGTATTTTTATATAATATGGTTAATAAACATACTATATGCATACAAGAGACCCCCAAGTGGTCAATTAATGATGCACCTATCATGATATAAGTCTCTTGGCCGAACCTTAGATTTTTAGGAATTTAATATCAATTAATAATATAATATTTGTTTTAAGAACTCTTTTATGTCAATTTTGACACTATTCAATAGTTGATTTTTGTGAAACTCATAACAGATTGATTACTTCGAAAAAAGTCAATTAAATCAATACTAATATATCATAGTATCCTATAAAATTAGTTTAATTCATTAAAAGTTTCATATTATATTTATTTGGGTATTTATAATATCAATTATTTTAATTTTTCACTATTATAGTAATTACTGCATCATCATTGTGTCATAAATAAAATAAATTATTTAATGTCTAAAAATTATAAATAAAATATCATTATGTAGGAAATCCTTTTATCTTTCTAATTAATATTTATAATATAAAATCCAACATATATAACCCTCTGTAACAATTGTTTTGCTAAAAGATATATGCTTGTGTCATTTTTGTATTCATTTTAACTTAATTAAAATAAAGTGTCATTATCACTTACAAGTGTATCCATGGGGTCCCAAAATCGACCCAAAAATGACCATGGTCGAGAATGTATCAACCAATAGGGTTAAGACACATTTTAGGGTAATTTAGTATTATTATAATATTATTTTTTAACCCTTATTTACCGGATTTACCCTTAACCATGGTAAATAAAATATTTACCGCAGTAATTATTCAAAATGTCTAAAAATAAAAGTTACCTATTTACAAAATTTGAACATCCTGATTCTAAATATGGAATCCATTTTCCTAAATTCAAAACACAGAAGTGGCAGAAATTAATTTAAAATTAATTCCCGCTGTCAAAACAAAAAGCGTGTTTTTAAGAGATAATAACTATCAAAAGATTGACACTTGTTTATGTTCGGTTTAATTGTAAAATTATGTCCAATGATATACTTTAAAACTACTAAAATTCATAATTTATCACTATTAATTATTTTGATTAAAAAATTTGTTTTTAATTAAAATTTAGTAATTTTCACTATTCATCAAAATATGAAAGTTATCCGAAAAGTACCAAAATTTCACCTTAGGCTAAATTAGATATTCCGAATCCAAAAATGAAGTCCATTTTGAAATATAAAATATATATAATTTTAAAAAGTAGGTATTACTATTCATAATGGCTAGTTTGATTGGTTGTTAGAACTCGGTGTTGCGTACAACACACGCTATCGCATTATTCAAAGAGAAGCGTACCGTAGAAGCTTGGGGTGTTACATTCTCCCCTCCTTCAAATAATTTCGTCCTCGAAATTTCTAGAATACTATCGCATGAAAAGACTCGGGTGGTTATTCATCATAAGTTCCTAGGGTTCCCACGTTGCCTCTTCCATCTTATGGTTTCTCCATAAAACTTTTACCAGACGCGTCGTCCGGTTTCCCAGTACTTTTTCTCTCGTATCAAGAATTCTGACGGGCTCTTCACAATAGGAAAGATCGGGTTCCAGTTCTAATTCCTCATAGGTGAGTACATGCGTTGGATCATGCATGTATTTCCTCAACAGAGATACGTGGAACACATCGTGAACTTTGGAGAGACTTGGCAGCATTTCCAATCGGTAAGCTACAACCCCAATTCGTTCTAGAATTTCGAAAGGTCCGATGTACCTGGGACTCAATTTACCTTTCTTAACAAAACGTATGACTCCCTTCCACAGAGATACCTTCAGGAAAACATGATCACCGACTTGAAATTCCAAATCCTTCCTTCGAATATCGGCATAGCTCTTCTGCCTACTTTGAGCTTCTCTGATGTGATTTTGGATTACCTTCACCTTCTCTATCATTTCCTCCACCAGTTCTGGACCGACAAGTTTTCTTTCACCGACGTCATCCCAACAGGTTGGTGTACGACATCTCTTTCTGTATAACGCTTCATATGGTGCCATCTGAATACTCAAATGGAAGCTATTGTTATAGGAAAATTATACCAGAGGTAAATATTGATCCCACATACCCTGAAAGTCAAGTGAGCAAGATCTCAACATGTCTTCTAAGGTTTGAATAGTCCGTTCTGATTGTCCGTCTGTCTGAGGGTGGTAAGAAGTGCTCAAATGAAGTTCAGTATCCAAGGATTTCTGAAGACTTTTCCAAAATCTTGAAGTAAAATGGGGATCACGATCAGAAACAATTGATAAGGGTACTCCATGACGTCTCACAACTTCATTAATATATAGTCTTGCTAGACGTTCCAGGGGTAGATCTTCTCTTATAGCATGAAAATGTGCTGACTTGGTAAGACGATCAACAATAACCCATATTGCATCATTCCTTCTAGGAGTCTTTGGTAGCCCCATGACAAAGTCCATCGTAATATTGTCCCATTTCCACTCCGGTATGGGAAGAGGTTGCATGACTCCTCTTGGATGTTGCCTTCCAGCTTTAACTTGCTGACAAATCATACATCTTGACACAAAATCAGCAATCTCCCTCTTCATATTGTCCCACCAAAAATATTACTTCAAATCTCTATACATTTTGGTGATCCCAGGGTGTATAGAGAAATTGGAACTATGAGCATCATCCAGCAATTCCCTTTTTAGATCAGGTATATCGGGAACACAATGACTCTTCCCGAATTTCAAAATTCCATATTCATACACAAATTCTCTCAATCTCCCATCATTCACACCTTTAATATTCTTTTGGAATTCTTCACCATCGGTCTGAGAACTCTTAATCCTTTCTAGTAAAGATGGTTTGGAAACCATTTGAAAAAGCATTGATGTTTCACCTTCCCTGGTTATTCCCATGTCCATATTCACTAGATCCATAAAAATTGGATCCCTTTCAATTCTCATATTGTTCAAAACTCCATGGTCTTTTCTACTCAAAGAATCTGCCACCTTCTTTGCTTTCCCCGGGTGGTAGTGTATCGTGCAATCATAATCCTTGAGTAATTCAAGCCATCTCCTTTGCCTCATGTTGAGTTCTTTTTGTGAGAAAATATACTTCAAACTCTTGTGATCAGTATAAATCTCACATTTTTCACCATAGAGGTAGTGCCTCCATATCGTCAAAGCAAAGATCACAGCTGCTAACTCGAGATCATGAGTAGGATAGTTTTGTTCATTAATTTTCAATTGTCGTGATGCATAGGCAATAACTCTATCATTCTGCATAAGGACACAACCAAGTCCTTAATGAAATAGTACTTCAGTACAATCCTTATGTACTCCATAATTATTATAACAAGTACATTGTCGATACAACACTCAATTGACTTAATCAACATAAGAACTCTAATCATTCCCCTTCATATGTGGTAGTATCATAACATGATTATTATCCAATAGAATCATTTGCGGCATAGTCTGATGACTAGGACATAGGTTCACGTAGTGTCCAAACTTCTTGCAAATGAAGCATTGTACATTTGAAACCATTTTCTTACCCTTGCAGTCACGTAATTTGTGCCCTTTTCTTCCACACTTATAACAAACTCCCATTCCTTTCGGGCAAGTTCCAGGGTGTTTCTTTCCACAGTTATCACATATGGGAAAATTATTCTTTTCCCTCTTCCCTTTATCCATCTTTCTCTCTTCAATCTTTTTCTTCTCTTGCTTCCCTTCAAAGCCATAGGACTCAGTAAACTCTTTACTTATCTTATCAACACATGATATTATTTCTTCATATGATGATAATACATGCGAGACTATTTCTCTTGTAAATTCTGGCTTAAGACCATAAAATATATGATCCTTATTTCTCTTTGTATCATGTGCATTGCTAGAGTTCTCATTCCTTCTATTGGGCGCCATTTCTAAACAATGGCATACACTAGATTAGTTTATGAATAAAAATACCTAATCCCAAACTTATAAGACACATAACATAAATTAAATAGTTTATGGATATAATCCATAATCATAAAAATGTCTCCTTTGAGGAAATATATACTCATAAACCCTTCATAATGATTTGTAAAGAAAATGAGAGTTATCCTAAGCATATCCCCCGGGAGTGTCGTAACCAAGAGTGCAGCAAGGCCCGTTGTCGTGCACCAGTTCCCGTTCGAGTCTAGCTCAAAGTGTTGTTTTCGGGTTTTACCCCTAGGTACATCTGTGCCAGAGCCGCCTCTACCTGCTCGTATCCAGACAGGGATGTATTGCTCAGAAAACTCACAAAATCTCTACAATACCAAAATTCTAGGAAGTTCTTATATACTAATCCTCAAAGTTCATCTTAGGTCTATGTCCTCTAATCAGAGTTTATCTAAATCTAGCTTCCAAGGTTTGTACTAAACTTTCTCTGATACCAACTGTAACGCCCCGGCCACAGTTACCCAGAGTCGGTGCATTAATTACATAACATTGGCATGATCACAAGAAAGATCAAATCACGAAAGACCGATTGGTTTAGTAGCCTTGGAAACACTAGATATATTCATAAGTTTTACATTACATCATCAAAATAAATAGAACTACTACAACAACATATTTTCTCCATAGTCCACACTATTAACCCCTCATAATATCCCTGCAAGTCATTCATAATTTACTTCTTCACATCCTGGGAAAATAAAACATAGAAAAGGGGTGATCTCAAATGCCCAGTAAGGATAACAATATAGCGGAAACTTTCATAAATAAGAATAAACATTTAAGGCAATGTATAACTAAAACAAAAGCCTTTTAAACTTTAACTTCAACATAGTATGGCATAAATAAAATGAAATAATTCTATTTACTTATTCACATGGATATTCTACTAATCGAATAATCACATGCAATATCAATAACCACTTTCATAATGATGGAATGCATAATGCCAGACTATCATAACCACATAGCCAAGGCCTCGTGCCAAGACTACAAATAAGATTTTGTCAAGGCCTTATGCCAAGACACTAGTTTGTCTCATGAGACCTACCGATGCATCGAAGAGCTATAACGAGCTCCACCCGTCACATATTAAGTCCAATGCATTCCTATATGAAAAGGTTTAAACATAACATAAACATTCGTATTAAAACTAGCATACGAAATGTCAATAATTTCACCATAAACTATGAATGGTATAAAAATAGCACATCCACAGTCAAACATATCACAAAACCTTCAATACAATATAGAAGTTTTGTATCACAATAAATCAACTTCAAATAATCTTAAAATCCATAAAAGGATGTTGACATAGATGAAATCAATATTCTTTTTGGAGAAATATCTCCTTTTATTTTGAAATCATAAAATAAAACATTTTCTTTGAAAATATTCTTATAAGCTAGTAAGGGAAGCTTTGAAGATTTTATAACGGCAGAAAATAACTGCACTCGCCGTATAAGTTAAAAAAACATTCTTACCTTAATTCTGTCAAAAAGGTTAAAAAGGACCTTGTTTTGAAAACAACGGAAATATTCCTATTATAAAAAGTAAATCAAGGGTATAAATGACTTTAACCCATATTCTCGTAAATAATAAAAATGTTTTGAAATACATTTTGAAGAAACATGGATGTGGATGATAAAGAGATCCCAGTAGATTATTACATATAAACAAACTCGGATAATGAAGAGATTGTGAAATAACCCTTACCAATTTGTTAACTTATGAAACATACAACCCATGAAAGAGGTATCATACAATGAATATGTAAATACACATAAATTAGAGTGTATTACACAAAGAATATAATTATGGGCAGTACATACACCACACAAAAGGTGATGGTGGCAATATGGCATGAATCTCACGGGAATAAGGAGTGAGATGAAAACCCCTTACCTTGTAATTTTCCTTGGTTGGGGTAGGTTAACCTCCTGTATAATGGTGAAATAATTTTTATTAAATTATACAAGAATCATATACATTAATATGATATCATATATGATCTTTTAATATTGATTTGGTAATAATATCTTAGTTTTATCGTTGTTTCGGGTGTTAACTTACATGTTTTCTTTTATATGTTTTGTTAGGTTTTATATTATTCATATACATAATGATATAAAGTCCTTAAACATCATTTTTAAATCATCAAATGATAATTATACTTGAATGGATACGATGGAGAATGAATCTCATCGCGTTCGTGGAGACGGTAGTCCGTACGTACGCACGAGCGACAATATCATTCTTTTGATATTAAAATAATATATAAATGGATGGTATATCATATATACAGAATAATTAACATGTTATATTTATTATTTACATGAGTTACAAATCATTATTATACCCATCCAAATAATAATATATTGAATAACAATTACACCACGACGTGGGGACGGTAAGCCGTACGTACGCACGTATGGTGACATGTTATTCAAAGGGTGGATAGAATACTGAATATGGTTGTACCATATTTATAATAAAATCATAGTATATGTGAGATACTGGAGTTATTATTTTATAATGGTAACAACAAAGGAAGAATAAGTGGAAGAAGAAATGAACTTGGAAAAGGGTGGTGAAATCATTACCTCTTCTTCGGTTTCTTCCTTTTGATTTGATCAAAAGGGCTCCTTAGGTTGCCTTTCTGATAAAACAAAGGCCTCTAGGTTGTAGTGAGGGAAGTTGGGAGAGTATTTGGGCAGAGTTTGGCTGATCCAAAAGGCTTTGAAGGTGTGAAGAAATGAGAAGGAGGAGTTCCCTTTTATAAGAGGGGTGAGGGGCACCTTTGGAAAAGCTTGAGATATTAGTTTATAATAAATTCATAATCGGTTTCCAATGGCTCCAAAGTTTACTATTCAAAGGTTAAGGTGGGGATGGGTCGAAAACAACTCAACCAATAGAATTTAGACAGGTTTGGGTACTTATATTAACCTTATCTTTAAGTATTAACTCTAAGTTAATTAGCTTCACTTTTACAATGTCTCTTTGTATTTTTATATAATATGGTTAATAAACTTACTATATGAATCCAAGAGACCCCCAAGTGGTCCATTAATGATGAAACTATCATTATATATGTCTTTTGGCCGATCCTTAGATTTTTAGGAATTTAATATCAATTAATAATATAATATTTGTTTTAAGAACTCTTTTATGTCAATTTTGACACTATTCAATAGTTGATTTTTGTGAAACTCATAACAGATTGATTACTTAGAAAAAAGTAAATTAAATCAATACTAATATATCATATTATCCTATAAAATTAGTTTAATTCATTAAAAGTTTCATATTATATTTATTTGGGTATTTATAATATCAATTAGTTTAATTGTTCACTATTATAGTAATTACTGCATCATCATTGTGTCATAAATAAAATAAATTATTTAATGTCTAAAAATTATAAATAAACTATAATTATGTATAAAATAGTTTTATCTTTCTAATTAATATTTATAATCTAAAATCCAACATATATAACCCTATGTAACAATTGTTTTTCTAAAAGATATATGCTTGTGTCATTTTTGTATTCATTTTAACTTAATTAAAATAAAGTGTCATTATCACTTACAAGTGGATCCATGGGGTCCGAAAATCGAACCAAAGATGCCCATGGTCGAGAATGTATCAACCAATAGGGTTAAGACACGTTTTAGGGTAATTTAGTATTATTATAATATTATTTTTAACCCTTATTTACCGGATTTACCCTTAACCATGGTAAATAAAATATTTACCACAGTAATTATTCAAAATGTCTAATAATAAAAGTTACATATTTACACAATTTGAACATCCTGATTCCAAATATGGAATCCATTTTCCTAAATTCAAAACACAGAAGTGGCAGAAATTAATTTAAAATTAATTCCCGCGGTCAAAACAAAAAGCGTGTTTTTAAGAGATAATAACTATCAAAAGATTGACACTTGTTTATGTTCGGTTTAATTGTAAAATTATGTCCAATGATATAATTTAAAACTACTAAAATTCATAATTTATCACAATTAATTATTTTGATTAAAAAAGTTTTTTTTAATTAAAATTTAGTAATTTTCACTATTCATCAAAATATGAAAGTTATCCGAAAAGTACCAAAATTTCACCTTAGGCAAAATTAGATATTCCGAATCTAAAAATGAAGTCCATTTTGAAATATAAAATATATATAATTTTAAAAAGTAGGTATTACTATTCATAACGGCTAGTTTGATTGGTTGTTAGAACTCGGTGTTGCGTACAACACACGCTATCGCATTATTCAAAGAGAAGCGTACTGTAGAAGCTTGGGGTGTTACATAGAGTTTACCTCTACTCCAATTGAATCCCCTTCCAACATTATAGCCTCCACTAATATAATGCCAACTAATTCAATGGTACTAAGATAATAATTGTGATAACCATTAATATGTAATCTATTTTAGCGACTCTTATATATGTTTCCCTCCCAAACGAGATACTTAGATCATCATTAAATAGGTATTATTTCAATGCTGCCAGCCCACATGAATACATACACTCATATTTTTGGGGGATATCCAGGACTAGTTCTTGTGTTGGAGGATCCAATATCATCATATTCATAACTAAAATCTCTAAGAATATTTGGATTTAGATAATAAAAAGAATATGATGTATTCCAAACCATTTAAACCTAAAAAGATTAAATGTAAAATCACACTGTAAAAGAATATGATGCATTCCAAATCATTATTCTGTGGTACAAATGTGGTTACCACTTAAATTATTTGTGGTTTGGTTGATGCTAACTATACAGGTTAGTAGTCATTCTCATTCCCAATAAGATATGGTAAATATTAATGATATTGATAAAAAAAGAAATGTAATTATATGCATGGAACTCATCATACATTACCAATCCAAAAATACAATTTAAATCAAAAGTGAGTCTCAATATCAGTATCATCAGAATCATGATAACCCTCATCCACACCTCCTACAGAAACACCATCACCACCTCTCACACCACCAACATCATCATCGGCAGCGACATCTGCATCCGAACCGGCACCAGCACCGGGTCCAGCACTAGGTCCGGCTCCGGCTCCAACAGAAGAATCTACATTAGCAGAATGCATCGACATCAAAAATGCATCAAATGTTGTAGCTACTTCTGGTGGAAGTGTAGAAGAAAGGGCAGACATAAACTTCATCATATTTGCAGTTATCGCCTGTTCTGGTTTTTGACTTGATTCTTTGATTGTGGCATTAATTTGTTCCACTATGACAAAACCAGAACCGGTACTCGAAGAAACGTTAGTAGACCAGTATCGTGATGGTAAAATCTTCTTCCCAGGTCGACAACGCACTCTACCCTGATGCTCATCTCCTAATACCTAATGTAGATGATTGTTTGGGCCCAAATTGTCAGGTTCTTTTTTGCCAATGCCTCTAAATCATTCT
Source organism: Viscum album (assembly GCA_963277665.1). Lineage (NCBI taxonomy): Eukaryota > Viridiplantae > Streptophyta > Magnoliopsida > Santalales > Viscaceae > Viscum > Viscum album. The sequence goes on along the minus strand of CAUJRU010001522.1, from coordinate 22,757 downwards.
GTTGATTGATATATAACATAAATTCAAATGATAAAATAATATAAGGAATTAAATTCAGTAAAAATCAAAGAAATTGAAATATACTTACAATCACCTTCTTGGTGTCGGGATTTGGCACAATACCGTCTTTCTTTTTCCAGCTTGTACAAAACAAAGTTGAGCGAGGAACGCGGCCCTCAATATTCGATGCCATTTTCTGGAAAAAAACAAAGAAATAAATCAAAATTGGAAGTTAAAAAAATTACACAAATCAAAGCTAAATATTTTAAATGTTAAATTACCTGCGTCTGCTCATGATCTGGTAATGAAGTGTGTCCGTGAGTATAAATGTGTTTCATTGCACTCTTGTTTTTTATTTCTATTTGATTTCTCCTATAAACAAATAATTATATAAATTCATTAACATAAATAAAACATGTAATTTAAAATCGTTTTTAAATAAATAAATGAATATATATATAATTTTAACAAACACCTTAAACTCTAAACTCTTCCAATAGTTGATCATCTCTTTATATTGTGATATTGGGCAATCTTGAACCACCGGTACTTCTTTAAGCTCTGTACCAACTCTCTTTTTCCCCCAAGATATAAATCATACTTGTAGGCTCGCCACATTTCACCTAAATCCATTATCCTTGCAGCCTTTGCATTTTGTCCATCGAGAAAATTATATCGAAGCTGCAATGGACATAATATTTGTTAAGAAAATATTATAAATATATATATATATATATAAGTTGATTAACATTACTTACATAAATCTCTGCCCAGGCTTTGTCCTTTATTTTTGTCCAACTGCATTCCAACTTATCGGTTGAACCAGAATAATATTGTTGTGTCTAGCAAGTGTTCCCACAAAACTTTTACATTCCATGCCATTTTTATTAATTATAGCATTTTCCTCATTGTAATCAAATATGATTTTCATGTTCCAATTCCAAACCTCACACATTTTTGTGTGGCCTCGTCTTCTGGTAGAGGCTGGTGCTAATCATGAAATCAAAATAAAAGAAAATAATATATATGAATTTATCATTAATCAGTAACAGTAATGTTTAAACAAATACCAATAGATGGGGGATCTTCTGACCCCTGAAGTGCTGCGTCTGGAGGGGGGGTAGCCTCCATGGTAGTTGAGATATCTACAGGAGTACTATGTATAGTAGATGCAAAGTGTACTGATGGAGGAAAAAAACCCGATGGATAACCCTGTACAGATGAGGGTGGATGTGGATATGGATATGGTGGTGGGATATATGGGGGCATAGTACCCTGTACAGTGGATGGTGGAAATGGAAACTGAGGGATGGGAGTCTGAGAACTACCATCCTATGTGGGTGCGGGAAAAAAGGGATACGGAAATGGTGGTTATGGATAATATGGAGGTGGAATAATGGGAGGATGGCCTCCTGGTGTCTCAAGCGGCGTAGTAGTAGGATGACCTATAGAATCAGTACCCCCGCCACAATATCATCCTCAGTGGCATAATCCAAGCGTCTCCTCAACGATGCAGTCTAAAATAACATAGATGATAAAATAAAATGAATGATAACAATATAAATAATATGAAAGAACGTTATATTCAAACATAATTTGTACTTACATTGTTTCTAGGAGGAGACCTACGTTGTTCGTTTCTCAGCATTCTTCTACTCCTTCTAGTATCATCATAATCAGACATTTTGACCTAGAGATTTAAAAAATATTCTCAAATAAATAGAAATAATTCAAAATGATAAATAATAAAATTGTATCATAAAACAATGAGATACATTTTCATGTGTGATATTTATATTGATAAAATATCAAGACTTTTCTATGTTCAATATTTACTAGAGAAGTGGTTAAACATAAATTGGTGAGGCTATTAATAGTTTTATATTCGATAATGGTATAAAATATGCTAGTTATTTTGATATCATGTATGAAAGTTAAAAAAACACATACAATATTGCGATAATATCAGGTAAATACCTAAAAATGTGTCAACGCTATGTGGGGTCTGTGACAATTTTTGGTTCACAATCTGTTCTAACAATTGCATCATCCGTATCATCAAATGAAACATTCGAATAAATACCAACAGGTTCATCCACAACATCATTGTCATCTATGCCTTCGTCAAAAATATGTCTAGTAATAACATAAAAAATAACACCAAATTGTGGTTGTAACGGGTCACTTACATAAAACAAATGTTTATCTTGTGACGCAAGAATATAAGGTTCATCGGTACGAAGCTGGTGGTTCATATCAATCACTCTAAATCCACAGTTATCAATATGCATTCCTTGTCGTGTCATTGAATCAAACCACTTGCATTTCATCATTGCGACACTACCATGTGCATAGTAATCTAATAAAATGATTCTTTCAAGAACACCGTAATATGATATATTTTCTGATCGAGGCTTCATGTCCAATGCACTCGCATAACAATCTATTGTGGTGCTTATCGTGACACCGTCATGCTGTGTTGCCATTTTTTTCACAACTATTTATAACAAATTTATATCCATTGACAACCATTGACTTACAATCACGCACCACATCGTTTGGAACAAAGGACAATGCTTTTATTTCATCTGATACTTAAATCATTGGTAGAGTTAAAACCTAAAAAATACCAACATAGAATATTAAATAGAGACATGTGATTATGTTATGAGATGAAGAAAAAGAAATATATTTCCTTTGACTTTAACCAGGCAGCAAATTCTTGGTGTGCAACAGTTCCTTCCTCTTAATAGATAGAGAGCGATGTCTATTTTTTATAATTTCAAAATGTTCTCTACAGATATGAAAGCATTAAAATGTCACAAGATATAAAGAAATCACACAATTAAAAAAAATACATATTTATTAGTTTACTTACTTCGTATAATCATCAAGGACACCATAGTTGAATAATACTGTGTGATGTCCCATTTCCCACTCTTCCCTGCTTAAAGTACACAACGAGTACGATCCAGATATCCCCCCTGTTTGGGGCATTAAAGGAAATGCAGGCTCAATGGGATCATATTGCTCATCATCAGTTCTCATTAGTCTATTAGACCTCGTAGTGACGTTAGCTAGGTACGATGAACAGAAATCCATGCATTCTTGTGCTAAATAGCATTTCACAATAGAGCCTTCAGGATGATATTTATTTTTCACATAAGATTTCAATGTAAACATCATTCTTTCGGTAGGATATATCCACCGACACGAAATAGGACCACTAAAGAGAACTTCCGTGGGAAGATACACAGTCAAATGTAAAATAATTGTGAAAAAAGACGGTGGGAAAATTTTCTCCAAGATGCAAAGAATAATCTGTGCATCTCTATGCAATTTCTGAACAACACTTCTGCTCAATCTTTGGGAACAAAGATCTCAATAAAATTGACATAACTTAATCACCACAACTCTAACATTATGTGAAAGTAAATGACGAATGGAAATGGGAATCAACTCATATAACAAGACATGGTAATCATGGGTTTTAAGAGATTTGAGTTTCACATCTTGTGTATTCACCCTTTTCGAAATATTACTTGAATAACCATCCGGAACCATCAAACCTTCCAAGACTTGAAGAAATTGTTTTTTCTCCACATTTGTCATCGAATAACAGGCAACAGGGACTTTCCACTTATTTTGACCAATTAACTCAGGATGAAGTCTTGCTCTTATACCCCAATCCATCAAATCACGACGACACCGCAAATCGTCTTTTGTTTTGCCTTTGACATTTAAAATAGTAGCAAGTAACATCTCACAAATGTTTTTCTTGATATGCATTACATCCAAACAATGACGTAATAAATTCTATGACCAATACGGAAACTCAAAGAATATGATTTTCTTTCTCTAATTGCTGTTGGAATTCGAATTAGCATGCTTTCGCTTTCTGATATTTGATTGACTATTGCCAAGAACATAATTCAAATCATCAAGTTCTTTAACAATATCAGTCCCTGACATTCATTGAGGTGTCTCATCTGTCTCGATGGCATTATCGAACTGTCTCCGATTTTTCCTGTATGGATGATCCATTGGTAGAAAATGTCGATGCCCTATGAAGCTGAAAGTTCGTCGAAACATTAATCTTCGGAAACGTGTATTTTTCATATAAATAGGACAGGATAATTTCCCTTTAGTACTCCAACCAGACATCATTCCGTAGGCAAGGAAATCATTTATCGTCCATAATAAAGCTGCACGAAACATAAAGTACTCCTTTCTGAATGCATCATACACTTGTGAACCAACAATCCAAATCTCATTTAACTCCTCCATTAATGGCTGCAAGTATATATCAATATCATTTCCAGGATCACTGGGTCCAGATATCAATATACTCAGGATAGTGCACAGCTTCTTCATACACATCCATGAAGAAAAGTTATAAATGTGAATGAAAACAGGACAAGAACTATGTGTAGTATGCATTTGGCGAAATGGGTTGAAACCATCACAGGATAATCCCAATCTAACATTTCATGGGTCGGCTGCAAAATCAGGATGTAACCTATCAAATTTCTTCCAAGCCAACCCATATGCAGGATGCACTATTTCATCGTTATCCTTATTTCTTTCATCTGCATGCCATCTCATATTCTTTGACATTTGTTCTGACATAATGTTTTTTGAATCCTGGGAATTAAAGGGAAGTGCCACATCACTTTCTGTGGTATGCGAGATTGAGATCCGTCTTTATTAGTCTTCCATCTTGATGTGCCACACTGTTTGCACTGACTCAAGTCTGCATTCTCCTTCCAGAACAAACAATAGTCTTTGAGACAAGAATGAATCTTACTAGATGAAAATCCAAATTTGTCAACCAACTTTGATGCCATGTAATCATTTTCTAGAATACATGCATCATCAGGCAGTAAATCCTTAATAAATGTAACAAGATAGTCGACCGCAGTATTACTAAATCCATACATTGTTTTCCCATGATATAATCGCATTAAAACCTCAAGTTTGCTCATTTTTCCACATGCTTGATATACTGGGGTATTTTCATCTTCCATCAACTTTCTAACACTCTCAACGTCATCATCCTGGTTAATAGATGAGAACTGTTTTCCAGTATTCATTTCCTCTTACACTGGTCTTCATGAGGAGCTAGCTTCAGAAACAAAAGGAAACCGATCAGAAATCAAAATTTTCATACCAATCTTTTCCGCTGAATCGATGGCATTCAATACTTGAGATTTTTCTCCATTGTGATACCACATATGATAATTTTTTTGGCAACCACTTTTAGTGATACGGTAACTCACTTCCTCACGAGTTAACCAATGTCTTCCAACACAATCAAAACATGGGCATCGAATCAACCCGCCATCTGAATCGTTAGTGAATGCAAAGTCCAAAAAATATTGTAACTCCTTCTGAAATTCATCAGTGATCCGATCAATGTTGTACATCCAGTATCTATCCATCCTGAGTCAGATAAACATACATTAGATAAATAATCTAGAAAATGACTTAACATTATATGTATTGTTTCAAAAGATATTAAGTAATCATCAATATTGAATTTTTATAACTCAACCACCATTATCTAAAGTATTGTTTTTCCCTTCCAATGAAAAAGCTATTAATCAATGTTATAACAGGGTTCTAGGCCCTATATTTTATGGATGGATACTCCAGGTATAATCAGACAAGGATGGCCCCCAAGGATATAGAGTCTCCCATAATTATGGTTCCATAGGGGAATTTCTACTTTTAATTGATTCTCATAGGATAGAATAAGGCATAATTTACTTATCAACTGTCCATGCACCACATCTTCAAGTCAATTATCATGAAATTTGTGGAATGATACTAGGATTATTTGGTGGAAAAATCATACCAGATTTTGACCATCTCAAGGATCTTTATATATTGTTTATCTTCCTATATTTCATACACTTTAAGATAAACTCCCTGAAGTTCACATTCAGGGTTACTTCTATTAGGTTTCTCCACTTTACTACAAGATATATGGTCATCGAGATTGACCCAGAGATGATCATGTCCATCAATCAGATTCTTTCCCCATGGAATCTCTAAGAGTTGTGGGGCCTCCAAGGTCTATTCACCTATATAAACTGATTTAATGTGAATCTAGTTGGATAGTGTAAGATCCTCTAGTGTTCAATGAATAAAGTACCTATTAAAAAATTGGATGAGGAGTTCCATATCGATTATTGATAACATTAAGCATTATCTTTTACAACTGTCAGTTTTTATTTCTTTCATTTTAGGAAAGACATTGTTCATTTATGGGACTTCCTTGGAATGATCCCTTGTAAACCATCTAACCCAAAAAAAAATAGGTAATAGAAAATTGTTTTTAATATCATAGTCGGATACTCCGCGATATATAGAATAGATACTCCCCTATAGATAAGAGTTTCCTCACAATAGTTTTTACAGTGTAGAAGTTGTGATATTATATATAGAATCATGAGACACAATTGGTGACACAAGTAAAAATCCTAAAGTATATCTTCAATTACCCTATGTTTATTGGATGAATGTTGTTTTGCGAGGTGATCCTCTAGTATTTCAACATTAGGTTCATCCCATATATGGTTGTCAAATTCTAGGCAATAGAAGACTTCATAGACACACATCTACCCCTGAAGAACTACCCCTGAATGTTGATTTCCCAAATCAGGCTACCCTCTTAGAGGATCATGTCCAAGAGTATTAGAAAACATATTTTGATGGTGATTTTCAAAGATTGACAGAAATAATGCTTAATAATTCCAATCTTAATTGAGTGGGCCAGGTGGTTGTCTTTATCACACCAACACAAGATGTCCAATCATATTTTTTCCTATTTTTATAAGGATTCACTGATGATGAGGCAAATTATTAGGCTCTCATTACTGGTCATAAGTTATCAGATGATATTTATTTCCCCCAAATGGATATGAAGGGAGAATCCAAGTTAGCCCTCAAATATATTAATGGTTACCGCATTGTTATGATGAAAGAGCTCATGTCCCTACTGGATCATACCCACCAACTAATGGTATAATTCCCTTCTATGATGGAGGTGAATAAAATTCCCATGTTATAGAATGGTTGAGATGAACACAACATTATGACTTTAACTTGTGTGTAGTCCATCTCAAGGTGTGAACATGGTATATAAGACTATTTGGGTCCATTTACAGTAGGTTTTACCACTTCTATGACACATATATTACTGTGAAACCAAATTACACATATTCCAAGCATCATGAATTTAAAATATCATCTACATTCATCTTGGTCTGATCATTAGAACATTATACGATATGGAATTTTTTTTCTGAGGTATTTGTGTGGTGCGTGGGATGTCCTGCCCTCAATTCAAATCAAATTCAACCTCATTCATGAATTGGATTTTTTTTCAAAATATACCTGTTTCAGTAGGCCATGAATCATGAATGTAAATTGTTTTCTGTCATCCAAGTGGTATGACATTAAACATTGATCAACCGTCTTCAGGATCACTTCATTTGTTATAGGACATCCTTGTATCCGTTCACATGGGTTTTAAGAATTTTTCACTGCATTATCGTCCTTAAAGATCCTCTGTATACTCAAATCATCAAGAATATAAACTATTTTCATTTTCATTAAGCTCCATGAACTCAAACAAGAAGACTAGATCTAGGCATTGTGAACCTAAACTATATGCATGAACCCATCATTCACATGGTTTTCACCATCTCTGGTGTTTCATAAATCTAACATCTCTACCATACAAAACTATATAAGGCTTGATTCCTATCCTTATCGGATGTGCAATGATGGATAAACCATATATCTCTAGGAAAAACCGTAGATTAATTGTAAAATCATTTGTTACATATGGTTATATCACCATGATATTCTCATATTTTCCTCCTTTTTGGGAATAAGCCCCATTAATTTCTCTTGAACAACTAGAAATATAGTATTCCCTCAAAAATAGATATATATGGAAGAAAATAATTGGAAGATGAAGGCATATCCTACACTAATGTTCCTAGTTCTTGATGTTAATCTACAGTATTACCCTATACAAAACCACGATGCCCCATAAGATATTTAAGGGATGGAAATCAAACCAAAATCCATGGAACACAATTCTAAAATGTTGACATACCCTATATAATTTCTGGATGCCTCAGATTCGAAAATGGTATGATTTAGTATCCTTATTCATGAGGATCGACCCGAGTAGAAGAAATATCTTACATAAAAGAGTGGAAATATTCATGAGAAGGATCTAATTACTACTGATATGGATTTTGAAAAAACTATTGTTAAAGATAAAGATACTGGAAATGATAAAAAATGGAATGATAAAGATACTGGCAATGAGGTCGTCTGGAGGAGGCCGTCGGGAGGAGGAGAGTTCGTCAGAGGAGGAGATTCTGTCGGGAGCAGGGGAGTTGCAGTCGTCCGGAGTAGGGGAGTCCGTCGGGAGGAGGGGAGTCCGTCGGGGGAGGAGGGGAGTCCGTCGGGGGAGGAGGGGAGTTCAACGGGGTCGTCCGGAGGAGGGGATTCCATTGGGGAGGTGCGGTCGTCCGAGGAGGAGAGGTCATCGGGAGGAGGGGAGTGCGTCGGGGGAGGAGGGGAGTCTGTCGGCGTCGAGGGAGGCGCTGTCGTCCGGGGAGGGGGGAGGCGCGGTCGTCTGGGGAGGGGAGTGCATCGGGGGAGGGGAGTGAGTTGGGGAGGGTTCCGTAGGAGGAGCCCGAGAGAATATTGGAAAAATCGCACATATAGACACGGATGAATTTTCATCCGTTGGTATAACCATGCTATAGCCACAGACTTATAAAACTGTGTCTATAGGTCCATGGCTATAGCTTCATTTTGTAGTAGTTCTTTTATCATGACGAATTCCCCAACATTATTCATGGGACTCCAGAAAACTATTTTTGATCCTTACCTAGACTAGTCAGTTGTGGTCTTCATTGACGACATCTTTATGTACTCGGTGTCCGAGGAGGAGCACTCTACACACCCACGGATTGTCTGAAATACACTCTGAGAACACCAACTTTATGGTATGCTCACAAAGTGCTAGTTGTGGATACATGAGGTCCAATTTCATGGACACAACATCTCATAGGCTGGAATTGTTGTCGATCCAGCAAAGATAGAGGCAACACCCTCTTGGGAGCCACCCAAGTGTGTGAGTGAGGAGCCGAGCATCTTAGTATTGGATGGTTACTATTATCGGTTCTTTAATAAATTTTCCAAAGTGGTAGAAACCTTATTGACATTGACATGGAAGAGACAACCCTATTGTGGACGGAGAAATGTCAGTAGAGTTTATAGGTGCTAAGATGGATACTGAATATTTCCCCTATCTTGAGAATACCCTAGGAGTGCATTGAGTACGTAGTTTTCTACAATACATCAAGGGCCAATCTAGGATGTGTCCTCAGGAAAGGGCGAGTAGTGATCACCTACGGCTCACGCTAGTTGAGGTATCATGAGTAGAACTATGTGACACATGACCTGAAGTTAGCGACCGTGGTCTTTGCATAAAATATTTTTCCGCACTACTTGATGGGTGAGCAGTTTATTGTTTACTACAACCACAAGATTCTCATGTATATCTTCTCCGAGAAACAACTAAACCTGAGAAAATGGTGATGGCTAGAGATCCTTGATGACTATGACTTTGAGAGAGTTTATACTCATGGGAAGGGTAACATTGTAGCAGACATTCTTAGTAGGAGGACTAGTTTACAACAGGTTAGTGGGGATACAGAGCAGCTAGCTGTGATGTAGATATCCTTCATGGATGAGGATAGAGCAGATTACCTTCAGTCAATGACTATTACTCCCCCACTTGTACAATAAGGGAGGGTGGCATAGTGGGTGATTGTTGATTTCAAGGCCTGACATGCTTAGTTATCCTTAGGGCATGCTCCGAATGGATTTTTGATAGGTGGGGAACACATCATCCTTTTTAAAGGGTGTACCATAGTACGAGTGGTTTTGTAGAAGCTGTTGTGGGAGTTCCATACATAACTTTTGAGAGTTACATACTGAAGTGGGGAAGATGTACCAACACCTCTGACATCAGTACAGGTGGCCAAGAATAATGAAATCAGTGGCCGAGTTCGTCTCATGATTCCTCACATTTTAGCAGGTGAAGGTCATGCATCCAGTTTAAGAAGGCTTGGCTTAGCCACTTGAGGTACCAAAGTGGAAATTTGATAGTATATTGGTGGAATTTTATATTGGGTTACCACATATATCTAGAGTCCATGATTCTATTTAGGGGAAAATTGACCAACTCACCTAGTCGGCTCTCTTCCTACCCATTTGGGATCAGGGATTGGTAGAGGGATTGGGAGGCCTCTATGTCCAGGAGACAGTGCAGCTTCACGGGATCCCTTTGAAAATTGTCTCAGACCGTGTTGCATGATTTACAACCCAATTATAGAAGGGATTACATGAATCATTCAGAACATAGCTGCGTTTCGGCACAACCATTCATCCCGAGACAGATAGTTAGACAAAGTGGACCATATAGACCCAAGATGACATGCTTCGTGCTTGTGTCATAGATTTCGGTAATAGTTTAGAGAACCACCTACCATTGGTGGAATTTTTATACAACAACAATAACAAATATCACTCAACCATTAGAATGACACCGTCTGAGGCCTTTTATGGGTAGCCTTTCATATCACCTCTATGTTGGACAGACCCTAGGGAGGAGACACTCATGGGAATAGAGTTGTTATGGGATACCACTGAGAAGGTGCAGATCATACTTGAGTGGTTGAGGATTGCATAGAATAGGCAGAAGTCTTATTAAAACAAGAGATAAAGAACCTTGGAGTTTGAGGAGGTAAACCACGTGTACCTTCGGGTCTCACCCTGATGAAGATTGTAGAGATTTGGTAAGGGTGAAAAGCTATCTTTGAGGTTTATAAGACCATTTCAGATCCTGTGACGAGTTGGCGAGGTGGCGTACCACTCATATCTGCCCCCATATATGCATTGGGGGCATTATGTTTTCCACCTGTTGCAACTAAAGAGATACATAGATGATTAATCCCATGTCATGTACTGGGGAGACCTGAACATTTACAATGGGGTGACGTTTGTGGAGATCCAGATGGAGATAGAGGATCGATGGGAGCACGTATTTTGGGGGTGGTCGATTCCTCTGGTGTACATTTGGTGGCAACACGAGAATCTCCAGGGGCGCCCATGGGAGAGGGAGGCTCAAATTCGTGCTCAGAACCCCCATTTTTTGATTATCCCATGTTTTGGATTTCCGGGACGTCAATCCCTATGTTTGGGAGAATATGATGTCAGGGAATTTTTATGTAATTTTTTTATATATAATATAAAACTATTTTGAGACTACACACTCTGAAAACACATGATTATGAGTCCTGGTGAGCCCAGAATTGAATTTTTAATTTTTTTAATGTAAATTTAGTAAATGTGTGAGTGAGTTTTTCTCTCTTCTGAATCAGTGCTCGGATTGATATTTTCATGGAAACATTGAACTCAAAACTTCAGGATTCCCCTAAAATGACATATCTTTGGCTAGAAAGGCTGAAAAAAAGTTAATTTTCAGACCATTAAGTAGAAAATTAAATAACATTTAAATGATATTTTATTTCTTTTATTGAACCCACAAGCAGAGACACATCAAAGCTAAAATGAGGTGATGGGATGACGATGATGTGCATTAATGGAACTCATTAATGTCTTATAAAACTGTAGCGTAATGATGCATTAAATGATGTGTAATAGTTACAAAATTTCATAAATGAAACACTGTAACGACATAGTGTTACGACATAACTAAAACGTTTTGACATGTTTTCTTTTTATTTTTTTGGAATTTTGGAGGAATGATAATTAAGCCATGAAAATTATCTGATGAACCACTAGTGGGTTTCATATTCAATAATTAACGACGAATTCCATCAACGAACAGCAACGAACGCTAATAGATTGAGGATCAACGATGGATCAGAGCTTCACCCTTTGTTAGTAGAATATCCTCAATCCTGGTAGGGGTTGTGTTTAAGTTGTTTTCCCCCAAACTAAAATTAAATGAAAAACATGAATCAACCCACAAACAAGTTGATCTATGGATCATGCCTTCTTGCAGGAGGGAGACTTTTTGAGTTTTCCAAATCCAAGATTAATCTATTACTTGTTTGATTGAACTACAATCCCCAAACCTCCCCATGTTTTGAACCTCTAAAACAGAGGGAGTGGGTAGACACAAAGAAGTCCCAAGTCCCTCCGCATGTGCGTTTTTCATGGTTATATCCACATGTTGCGAAAAGAGAAATCTGTGGCCAAGGCAGTGACAGTGGTGACCCGAGAGGCATGATGGTGCAGACCGATCAGATATCAGACCACCAGTGCGGACCCGGTGGCACACAGAAGGTGGCGATGGTGTGGCACCACTAGAACATCAGCACCACTGTAGGCATAAAATGATAGATGAGCTGGTTGGCTCTCACAGGCTGCGTTGGTGGAGGCGGCAGGCCTATTCGCACCATGGTGGAGGTGGTCGCGACCCGTCGTACACAGCAGAGGAGGCACTGATCGGCACTACGTTGAGGTGACAAACCATGTCTAAGATGCCTTATCAAGCCATTATCACTGGACCATAGTAGACGGAGGCCCCGTAGACAAGTTGCGAGGTAGGGAGTGAATGCGGCGGCGACTGCATCATCTCGAACGCTCACCACCAGTCCGAAAGTGGAAAACTAGGCTTCTGTTGGTGGGCTGCACCCCTAGCCAGTGAGTTGGTCCCACGCTCAAGAGTCTTGATCAGAACCAGTGGGCCACGCCCATGCCTAGAGAGATGGACTTGTGTCAGTGGGCTGATCCCGCACCAACGGGTTGTACCCTCAGTAAAACTAGGTCGGGTCCCATGAGGCCCATTGGTCTTATCCCACTGGCTAGGACTGTAACGAACCGAAATTTTAAATAAATCTTGTTTCCTAATTTTATGTGTTATTTTATTTTATTTTTATACTCAACAAAAATGTTTCATTTGATAACATGAGTATAATTAAAATGAGACTATTGGGTTTTGACTGTTATTTGACCATTAGTCAATATGACCGCTGGAAACTAAACGTTTTGACTATTGTCTCTAAATACAAGCAATCTTGGTTAATTAATATAGAAAGAAAATTCGATGGACTCACCCAGTAGTCTTGGACCGATCGAAGCCCATCTAACAGAACTTGGGAAGGAGGTAGCACCCCTGGGCATTGCTCTGGACCAAACCCAATCTGAACTTCATCGTGTGAAGCTTGAATGGGATCGCCTTCGCGAGAAGTTGAAACTGATAGAAATTACTACTCGTGCGATGTTGGCCGAGCCTCCCTCATATTCTCTCACCTTAGCACACCTTACACTTAGGTCCTATGCTGGTGTGATAAGGGGCTATGTAAGGAGACCGTAACTGCCTTGTGTAATCCTTTGTTTTAAATAAAAATTGGGATTTCTTCTTATGATGAAGTTTATGAATTTTCAAATGTCCGGATAAATATAGTATGCATATTTTCGATGAATTTTAGAGAAAGAATATTTTAAAAATGTTCATGTAAACCATAAATAAATAAAAATGTGTAATGATTTTCAAAAAATGGTCTTCTACAAAAGTGTTCAGTAAGGAATTTGGAGTCTAATAAGATCAACTTAATTTTTGATGAATAGTAAATTATGAATAGTGATTTTACGCTTAGGATTAGTAATGTGACCAAATGGATTATTAATTTCACTCAAAGAAAGTTTTAATATAATTTAGACACCTAGATTAAGTAATGAGATTCAATAAAATGGGTAAATAACAGTTTAATAAATTATTACTCAAGTATTAATTTTTTCAGGTGAATAGTGTTTTCTAAATAAAAATTAAATTAAAAATATTTAGAAAATTATTTTTATAAAATGGATTTCATTTTTGAACTCAGAGCATCGATATTATGTTAAAGTAATTTTTGGGGATTTTTCTGAAAAAAATGAATTTTCTGTGAATATTGTGTTTAATTAAAAAATGAATTAAAAATATTTAGAAAAATATTTTTATAAAATAGAGTTCATTTTTGAAATCAGAGCATTGATATTTGGTTAATGTGAAATTTTGGGATTTTTCTGAGAAAGTTGAATTTTCAGTCAATAGTAAAAATACAGTTTTAGGGTTTCGGTATGTTTAATGACATCATAACTGTGTCATGATGATTTCATGAGATATTTTAAGGTATGGTCGACTAAAGAGGATTAATTATTGTGTGGGGGTCCCCATGTGGCCTAAATCTATGGGAAGTACCATGGGAGGGCCCATGCTTTTGAGAAAACACTTTTGAGGTGTCCCTTGGCCATTAATGCCTTGTCCCCTCACTTTCCCTATAAATACCAAGCCCTCCTCTCATCTTTTCGACTCCAAAACCATACACAACGAAGTTCTGGTCTCCTTACCTCCCAAGGAGACCTCCCAAGGTTCCCCCAAGCCCTCAAGGTCCCAACCATTGAGTTTTAAGAGTTACGTTTTAAGGTAAGGGATCCGACCTCTCTATTTCTTTTCAAGTAATCTCGTTTATGTCATTTCCTTTATACTCCATGTTCTTATGTTGGAGGATGTTCTTATTTATTCATATTAATGCCCATTTTATTTTCATATGATGAGAGACCCCCTCTTACTCTCATAATTTCATTTTATGAAAGTTTAAGTGGCGCTGTTAGGCTGCCGAAAGTTTTGTAACGGATTCTTTCACCCTTCTCATTGTCAAGTTCTACTTTCATGTAAAGTCTTTCAAGTTAATTTTTATTATGTTGGGGAATGATATCTATATCTATAATACTGATATTTGGTGATAATATGATGAGAGACCCCATTTGATCTATTCAATTCAGTATTTTGATGTTTTAAGTGGCGTTGTTAGGCTGCCGAATTTTTATGTGGTTCTTCACCCTTCTCGTTTTGATGTTCTACTTTCATGTCAATTCATTCAAGTTCCTTTTTGTTATGTTTGGGTATGATCTCTATATCTATCATACTAATATATTATGACCATATTATGAGAGACCCCATTTGATCTCTTCAATTCAGTATTTTGAAGTTTTAAGTGGCGCCGTTAGCCTGCCGAATTTTTAAGTGGTTCTTCACCCTTCTCGTTTTGAAGTTCTACTTTCATGTCAATTCTTTAAAGTTTTTTTTGTTATTTTGGGGTATGATCTCTATATCTATCATACTTATCTTTTATGACCATATGATGAGAGACCCCATTTGACCTCTTTAATTAAATATTTTGATGTTTAAGTGGCGTCGTTAGGCTGCTGAATTTTTAAGTGGTCCATGCACCTTTCTCCCTTTTCAAAGTTCTAATTCCATGTCATGTCTTGAAAGTTCCTTTTTATTATGTTGGGGTATGGTATCTATATCTATCATACTGATCTTTTATGTTCATATGATTAGAGACCCTATTTGATCTCATTAATTCATTTTTGGTTGAGGTTTATGTAACTCTGTTAGGCTGCCGAATTTTCATAAGAGAAATCTTATTTTTATCTTCCTTTCATGTTCTTCATTTAATATGGTATATTTTGAAATTTCATTACCATGTTCTTAAATCCCTTAGTTTCTATCCCTCTACTATTTTATGGGTCATTTATGAATGTTTGACCCATGGCCCCTCTCTTTACAATGTTTTCTAAAAACCTTGTAACATAGCCGTTATGCTGCAGAATTTTCGTCTCAAAATGCCCCTCTCTTTTTCTAAAATTACTTCATGTTATTAAGTGAACACTCAAAGATCTTATTTCTACAGGTGTATTCACATATATATCAAAATGTTCTATTTTTAAATTCTGGGATTTACATACATGAAACCCGCTTTCCCGTTCCATGGGTTTAAAGTGACATAAAGATCATGTCTTTAAAGCAGTTTTTAAAACGTTATGATTATGAAATGAAACCCATTTCTTTTATGCTATATGGGTTATTTATGAAATGTTTGATGATGATATATGTGGCTCACATTATAATAAAAGAAAATTTAAGGGTGCGCCCTGATAGCGCTCCAATTCATTGGGTAATGATGTAACCACTAGAGATTACAATTTTCACGATACCTTGGTGAATAACCTTGGTAATTTTCAAATGACACCTTGGGGATCGACCTTGGTGACATGTTCATGATTTTCTATGTTAAATTATGTAGCCACATCTTCAAGTTATGAAAAATGTTATTTTTATTATGAAATGCCTCATGATTCCTTTCTCATGCCTTAAAGTTCTTTTCTTGACCTTATTGAAGTATCTCAAGTTCACATGTAAAATGTTTCTCTTGTTTCCCTTACTGGGCTTTCTGCTCACCCTTTCTTTTGATGTATGTCTCCAGGTTATGAGATGAAGTAATGAACCTAGGATGAACATGAGGAGAAGCCTTTCAAGTGTTTAAGAAGAATGTTTTATGTTTTCATGTTTTATATTCCTGGTTTCCAAGACACTAAACCTTAAAGACCCTCAGTTTTTTGTAATGAAATGAATGATTATGTTATAAAAAGTCGGGATTCTATAGTTGGTATCAAAGGATGGTTTAGTTATTTGTGGAAATTAGGATATGAAAACTTTAGGAAGAACCCTATATAAAATTTTAAATATAGGAAATCTTCCAGATATTTTGGTGAGTATTGAGTAAGGGGTTGCCAAGAAAATACATCCTTGTATGGATACGAGCAAGTAGAGGTGGATCTGGCACAAATGTACATAGGGGTAAAACCCAAAAACACCGCTTTGAGCTAGACTCGAACGAGAAGTGGTACACGACAACGGGCCTTTCTACACTCTTGGTTACGACACTCCCGGGGGATATGATTTGGTAAATTCATAAGCTTAGTATCAACCATTATTAAAGGAACAAAGATAAAATAAAATAAAGATTCACATAATAATATATGATCATGGAGAACCTAGATTGGAACCTAGGGGATCGAAAGTTTGGATATACTTTTATTCTACAAGTTTATCCTTTTATGCTTAAAGTTCCCTTTTCATGATTATTGGTGAAGTATTTAAGCCCCTAATTATAATTTATCTTCTTAGTTAATGGTGGGAAATGGAAGAACATGTCCCAACAACCAATGTGATAGGAAATGCGATGATTGCCGTATTAATATGACATAGATGATTAGGAGATTAAAAGATGATTATTATTTTGGAAGACGTTCACTATTTTGGGGACCCTATATGATCGAGGTAAATAGATTACTACGGTATTTTCATTGAGGATTAAGGTTGACTTATATTTTGAAGAATAGATTAATTTAAGGTGGACTTATAGTAATTTAGGTTACTTATGGAAATGATTAACCTATCTTGGGATTAATATGTTTAGGTTAGTTACTATTGTTATAAGATGTTTGGAGTGGTTGATATTTTTTGGAGATGAATGATAAAGTTTATCTTGGAAGACTATGTTATCAAATCCTTCTTGTATTTGGGTTTCAATATTAGTTTGGTTTATTTTGAGGATTTTTAAGGACAGCTATTTACGGAATGGTCTATGATGAACTCTGTGTAGTACCATAGAACTTTGAATATTTAAAAGTAGTTTCCATTCCTATGGGATTATTTCTTTTTGAAGAGTTTTTTTACCTTACCCTTTCTGTTTTTGGGATAATGTTTAAAGATAGAAGAAATAGATGGTTAATCTTTTGGGGATTATGTGATTCTCTATAAGATGATTCTTGTGTTTTGATGACACCAAGTGTTTTTGAATTCTCATCATTTGGAGAAAAGATTATTTTTGGGTAGAAACCTATTAAAGTATGAAACTCTACATGAAGGTAGGTATATTTTCTTATGTTTTTGTTCTATGTAGTAAATGAATTCCTCAAAATTATGAAAAGAAACGTAAAACAAAAATGTTGTTGGTTTACGTTTCCTACTAGGTAATCAAAGACCATTTACACACATCATAAGATTGGGATTTTCTTATGGTTAACTTTCTCCTAATCATGTTCTCTATCACTCTCCCTCAGAACTTGACCCTTTGTTTTCTCCTCCATGTCCATGTTTTCCTACATGGAATCCTAGTGTGGGTTAACTCGGGTGACCTTTGTACTTCCTTTTCTTTCTTTTAAAGTAATAGTTTCACTGACTCCTTTTCCGATGTGGGAGCTTCAATGAAAATTCAAAACCCAATTTTAAAAATTGCGAGGATGCAATTTCTTAAGGGGGGAAGATTGTAACGAACCGAAATTTTAAATAAATCTTGTTTCCTAATTTTATGTGTTATTTCATTTTTTTATACTCAACAAAAATGTTTCATTTGATAACATGAGTATAATTAAAATGAGACTGTTGGGTTTTGACTGTTATTTGACCATTGGTCAATATGACCGCTGGAAACTAAACGTTTTGACTATTGTCTCTAAATACAAGCAATCTTGGATAATTAATATAGAAAGAAGATTCGATGGCCTCACCCCGTAGTCTTGGACCAATCGAAGCCCATCTAACAGATCTTGGGAAGGAGGTAGCACCACTGGGCTTTGCTCTGGACCAAACCCAATCTGAACTTCATCGTGTGAAGCTAGAACGGGATCGCCATCGTGAGAAGTTCAAACTGATAGAAATTACTACTCGTGTGATGTTGGTCGAGCCTCCCTCACATTCTATCACCTTAGCACACCTTACACTTAGGTCCTATGCTGGTGTGATAAGGGGCTATATAACGAGACTGTAACTGCCTTGTGTAATCCTTTGTTTTAAATAAAAATTGGGATTTCTTCTAATGATGAAGTTTATGAATTTTTAAATGTCCGGATAAATATAGTATGCATATTTTTGATGAATTTTAGAGAATGGATATTTTAAAAATTATTATGTAAACCTTAATTAAATAAAAATGTGTAATGATTTTCAAAAAATGGTCTTCTACAAAAGTGTTCAGTAAGGAATTTGGAGTCTAATAAGATCAACTTAATTTTTGATGAATAGTAAATTATGAATAGTGATTTTACGCTTAAGATTAGTAATGTGACCAAATGGATTAGTAATTTAACTCAAAGAAAGTTTTAATCTAATTTAGACACCTAGATTAAGTAATGAGATTCAATAAAATGGGTATATAACAGTTTCATAAATTATTATTCAAGTATTAATTTATTCAGGTGAATAGTGTTTTTTAATTAAAAATTAAATTAAAAATATTTAGAAAATTATTTTTATAAAATGGATTTCATTTTTGAACTCAGAGCATCGATATTATGTTAAGGTAATTTTTTGGGATTTTTCTGAAAAAAATGAATTTTCGGTGAATAGTGTGTTTATTTAAAAAATGAATTAAAAATATTTAGAAAATTATTTTTATGAAATAGAGTTCATTTTTGAAATTAGAGCATTGATATTTGGTTAATGTGAAATTTTTGGTATTTTTCTGAGAAAGTTGAATTTTCAGTGAATAGTAAAAATACAGTTTTAGGGTTTCGGTATGTTTAATGACATCATAACTGTGTCATGATGATGTCATGAGATATTTTAAGGGATTGTCGAATAAAGAGGATTAATTATCGTGTGGGGGTCCCCATGTGGCCTAACTCTATGGGAAGTACCATGGGAGGGCCCATGCTTTTGAGAAAACCACTTTTGAGGTGTCCCTTGGCCATTAATGCCTTGTCCCCTCACTTTCCCTATAAATAACAAGCCCTCCTCTCATATTTTCGACTCCAAAACCATCCTCAACTAAGTTATGGTCTCATTACCTCCAAGGAGTCCTCCAAAGGTGCCCCCAGGCCCTCAAGGTCCCAACCTTTGAGTTTTAAGAGTTACGTTTTAAGGTAAGGGATCCGACCTCTCTCTTTCTTTTCAAGTAATCACTTTTATGTCATTTCTTTTATGATCCATATTCTTATGTTGGAGTATGTTCTTATATATTCATATTAATTCCCTTTTTATGTTCATATGATGAGAGACCCCCTCTTACTTTCATCATTTCATTTTATGAAAGTTTAAGTGGCGCCATTAGGCTGCCGAAATATTTGTAACGGATTCTTTCACCCTTCTCATTTTCAAGTTCTACTTTCATGTAAAGAATTTCAAGTTAATTTTTATTATGTTGGGGTATGATATCTATATCTATCATACTGATATTTTGTGATCATATGATGAGAGACCCCATTTGATCTATTCAATTCAGTATTTTGAAGTTTTAAGTGGCGCCGTTAGGCTGCCGAATTTTTATGTGGTTCTTCACCCTTCTCGTTTTGAAGTTCTACTTTCATGTCAATTCATTCAAGTTCCTTTTTGTTATGTTGGGGTATGATATATATATCTATATACTGATCTTTTATTACCATATGATGAGAGACCCCATTTGATCTCTTCAATTCAGTATTTTAATGTTTTATGTGGCGCTGTTAGGCTGCCGAATTTTTAAGTGGTTCTTTACCCTTCTCGTTTTGAAGTTCTACTTTCATGTCAATTATTTAAAGATCCTTTTTGTTATGTTGTGGTATGATCTCTATATCTATCATAATGATATTTTATGACCATATGATGAGATACCCCATTTGATCTCTTCAATTCAGTATTTTGAAGTTTAAGTGGCGTCGTTAGGCTGCTGAATTGTTAAGTTGTCCTTGA
Source organism: Viscum album (assembly GCA_963277665.1). Classification (NCBI taxonomy): domain Eukaryota; kingdom Viridiplantae; phylum Streptophyta; class Magnoliopsida; order Santalales; family Viscaceae; genus Viscum; species Viscum album. Next base: position 2,128 of record CAUJRU010001522.1, on the reverse strand, counting down.
ACCTTTCTCCCTTTTCAAAGTTCTAATTCCATGTCAAGTCTTGAAAGTTCATTTTTATTATGTTGGGGTATGGTCTCTATATCTATCATACTGATGTTTTATGTTCATTTGATGAGAGACCCTATTTGATCTCATCAATTCATTTTTGGTTGATGTTTATGTAACGCTGTTAGGCTGCCGAATATTCATAAGAGAAATCTTATTTTTGTCTTCCTTTCATGTTCTTCATTTCATATGGTATATTTTCAAATTTCATTACCATGTTCTTAAATCCCTTAGATTCTGTCCCTATACTGTTTTATGGGTCATTTATGAATGTTTGACCCATGTCCCCTCTCTTTACAATGTTTTCTAAAAACCTTGTAACATAGCCGTTATGCTGCAGAATTTTCGTCTCAAAATGCACCTCTCTTTTTCTCAAAATTACTTCATGTTATTAAGTGAATACTCAAAGCTCTTATTTCTACATGGGTATTCACATATATATCAAAATGTTCTATTTTTAAATTCTGGGATTTACATACATGAAACCCGCTTTCCCTTTCCGTGGGTTTAAAGTGACATAAAGATCATGTCTTTAAAGCAGTTTTTAAAACGTTATGATTATGAAATGAAACCCATTTATTTTATGCTATATGGGTTATTTATGAAATTATTGATGATGATATATGTGTCTCACATGATAATAAAGGAAAATTTAAGGGTGCTCCCTGATAGCGCTCCAATGCTTTGGGTAATGATGTAACCACTAGAGATTACAATTTTGACGATACCTTGGTGAATAACCTTGGTAATTTTCAAATGACACCTTGGGGATAGACCTTGGTGATATGTTCATGATTTTCTATGTTAAATTATGTATTCACATCTTCAAGTTATGAAAAATGTTATTTTTATTATGAAATGCCTCATGATTCCTTTCTCATGCCTTAAAGTTCTTTTCTTGACCTTATTGAAGTATCTCAAGTTCACATGTAAAATGTTTCTCTTGTTTCCCTTACTCGGACTTCTACTCACCCTTTCTTTTTATGTATGTCCCCAGGTTATGAGATGCAGTAATGAACCTAGGATGAACATGAGGAGAATCCTTTCAAGTGTTTAAGAAGAATGTTTTATGTTTTCATGTTTTATGTTCCTGGTTTCCAAGACACTAAACCTTAAAGATCCTCATTTTTGTGTAATGAAATGAAAGTTTATGTTATAAAAAGGCGGGATGCTATAAGGACGGACCAAACCTACCCTACCCTGAACGAGGTGATTTCGGGTTAGTCGAATCAAACTGAGGTATGTGGGACCCACGTGCCATGTTGTTTGGGTCGTTCTAACTAGGTTGTACTGGGCCGAGATTCAACTGTCCCCTGATTACTAAAATTCCAATAACATGAAAATTGGGCATCTGATTGACGATATGTTTGTGAAGTTGGGACCCTCTCAATATGGAGGATATTTTGGTATGCTATAAGGATACTTTCATGGAATTTGAGATGTTATGAATTCCTTGATGAGCGGTTCTCTCTAGTGTAATACGTACAGAACCCTGTGGTTGGCTGAGACCCCAGGACTGTTGAAAAGAGAATCTATGTGATTCGACTATGGCCAATGGTAAGAACATATGTGTGACTTTGTAACCCCATGGTGGGAGCAATATTGTGTGACTTAGCAGACCCATTGTACATGATGGGGAGGAGTACCTAAGTTTCCTAAGGTGGGAAGCACCTATGTGTGACATTGAAGGACTATAGTGGGAGTGAGACAGTGTTACTCGGCTAACCCACAGTACGTGATTGGGAGGTGTAACTCAGCAGCCCAAGGGCAGTAGGAAGTAGCTTTTGTGTGACCTAGTAGGCCCACCCTACTCATAGTGTAGGATTTCTCCAACAACTGAGGTGTTCAATGATGGGACTAATGATTCATATATCACTACTCTAGATGTATACCTGGTATGAGTGTCTTGTGATTACGGAATGTGCTTCAGGATTATGCTTCATGATTTTCATTGAGGATTGTTTTGTGGTCTTTCATTTGTGCTTTGGGGTCCCCTAATGAATATTATGTTAATCACCCATGTACGGGATTAACCTGCAGGTGTTGTGTCTAGTGAAAATGATTGATGCTTCAACGGAGGACT
>CAUJRU010001521.1:0-142505 GCA_963277665.1 Viscum album | reverse complement strand
GTATCATAATTATCCAAACCCCCTATACTGTTGATGAATAACTTAAGATAGTCTAGCGCATCATCTGCAATGTAAGGAAACCACTTTAGAAGAAGGTGTTTCTAATATAAAGTGGTCTATAGGTCTCAGTTGGTGACGGTGGATTCTAGTGATACATAGCCCGAATGAGGTGTTCTCACATAGGAAGAGTTATAGAAGATATTAAGATAATATTTTTATATAGAAACGTTGGTATTAATGTGTATCCAAGGGATCATATAGAATTAAAAAGATATAATATCCATGATAAAGTACTACATATGTTTTAGATACCTTTCATAATACTCTTTGATATGCTTTGAAATTTTATTGTAAGATAATATTCCACAGAGAAGGTATTACTCTCAGAGATAATAGAGAGAGTGGTATCACTGTACATTCAAACCATTATTTGAGTTGTTTAGAGAACCTTGATGGTGGATAGATTTTAGGCCAAGAGGAAAATGAATGTTATTGATATTAATATAATAGTTGAGTCCTTGGTAGTTAGTAGATTACATCTTTCTTTAGTATCCAGTCATCCAAGATGCATCATTATCAATTCCTAGGATGGAGTGATTGAGGCTCAAGGACACCTTTAGCAGTAGGAGATGATGTGTTCTGGAAGATATGGATTGCGGCACCTAGTATGATAATTTCTGACACACCAAGCTTCTTATTAGGAAACAGTCCATGGATCACCCAAGAAGAAGAAACACAAGAATCATGGAGTTCTACATGACGATTTATGTGGCGAAGGGATAGGGTTAGAAGGAGTAGGTGGAAGAAGGTTAGAGATGTTTCCACCACCAGCACATGCTTTCCTGCTCTAGGATTAGGGAGATAGAGAATTTGGTGAGAATATTTGATGTTTTAATGGAATATGAACCCAAGGATCAATAGATTATAGAGTTATTCGTTGTGTCCAATCAATATTTTCTTCTAATATTTGTAGTCATTGAAGTGAGGTACTATTTTATTTTTACATCTTACTCAATTTTTTTTTCATCTATGACATGGGGAGTTGGCAGAACATAGTGTTTATGTGGTTTAATATCACTTAGGTTTCATAAAGAATATGGATTCATCACCCACAAAGAACGTTTCTTGTGATTTGATTAAAACTATGTTGGAATCATAGTAGTACACAAATTATATGGTGTCAAGGAGTGGTGGATGAGTTCAAATGAGTTGTGTGTACAATACAGGATTTTGAGTTGGTGGATTTGTAATGGAAGACCATTTAAGGCCTTGTTTTTTCACTTGGGTATCCCGTTCTTTTCCATTGGTAAGCCCATTTTCTCCAAATCATAGTTTTGTGGGAAATTATTTGTAAGGCTATGGTGGAATTACTCTAGAGGTGGATGAGAGTAGTTGGAATTCATTGGAATGTGAATAATGTTATTGAGGTTGTGTACCCTTAGTTGTAATGATTGTAGATGAACTATTTTCTTGGTGTTTTCCACTTATAGTAGTTTAAGAGACATGTTATTGATTAGTTTACTGATGTTGATTGGGTCGGTTCTATACATTGGTTTTCGTTGGAAATTTTTTTATTTCCACAGAGTGTGTGTTTGTGGGTATCTTGTGAGCAATTAGTAATCTCTCTAGAAATGGAAACCTAGTTGAGAGCTTATTTATTCCCCCTCTTCCTTGTATTTTTTAAAGGATAAATACTAAAGGTGTTTAGAAATTAGTATTTTGTGTTATCACCTGTTAGACTTTCAAATATTTGTAGGAATTTTTATGAATCCTTGCACTGAGAAGGAGTATTATTACAAGGAAAAGATTTTAGGACCATGCTAATGGTCTACATGTGTTGTCTATTTTTTTCAAATAAGTAGGTCGGATGAAAGGATTTCACCTCATATTTAATTTAATAAAATAGGATCATATATCATGGGAAAGGAAGAATAAGAATCGATGATGCTAGCATGATTTTAGTGTCCATTTTTTGAATAATTCAGAGATTTTTTTGATAAATTTGTAGCATGTTTTTAATGAATTGGGAGTTTATTTTTTGAATAATTCAAAATAAGTTCATCAACAATTTCATTGTATATTTTTATAATATTTTAGATTCTATATTTCACTGAATTCAAAGTCTGTTTTTAAAAGAATTCAGAGTCATCTTTTTTATTAAATATGAGTCTGTTTTTTAGATAAAATAGAGCCAGATTTTTAGAGAAAATGGAACATGATATTAAAATAACTCAAAGAATGTTTTTAAATGTATTAAGAGTCTTTTTTTTGAGAGATCAATAATTGAATACCTAGTTATCGAAGTCACTATGATTACAATGCGTTAAATGTGACGATGATTTACGGATTTTTTACTTCTCATAAATCAATATATAATATAGAAACTCGTGATACAATCCTGATGGAAGAATGAGGGAATGGAAGAGTGACATTAATGATGTTATCAAATGATTGGTGTCGATAACTGATGACTATGGGATGCTGATGAAAGAATATTCTTGAAAAGTGGTGTCGATAGATGATTGAAAGTGATTCTGAGAGAATGGTTTTCTAGCATCAGGGTGAGCATAAAAAAATATTGGAACCTATGATGGTCATATATATAATGTCTCCTTCTCTGGTTGGTTTAACATTTTCTTTTATCAAGTGGATCAATAGAATTGATGAACCATGTTTTCTCAAGTGAATCAATAATGCGGAAAACCATATGAGATTGTTGAATGTATTGTCATGGGGGATCCGAACTCTAACTTAAATTATTTTGATTCAAATCTGTTATGAAGAGTCAGATTCCAAAAAAAAATATGAGAGAATTATAGTCTAATGTTCAAATCCTTTCATTTCTACTGATCATAATCATTTATCACTATTGAAGTCTGAAATAGATGATATTAAGTTCAAATAAGTTTCAAGAAGATTCGATAGGTGTTTATGAAATCAAAATTGCTTCAGGGCTTGCGAGGAAATGTATATTACAGTAAATTTACGTGACAAGGAAATAATTATTGGGATTACCATCTAACATATTTTGGGTCACCTATAAAAGGAGTTAAAGTACCTTGTACTAGTGTGGATGTCTAAAATGGGGTACTTTTTGTTATAGATGCGAGAGAATCTATGTGTGATTAGAGAGAGAATGAGATTTTGGCTATCTTTTAGTGAACTGCCATTTCCAGAAAGTATGATGTGTTTGGCTAGCTGTGGTACATGGATATGATAATAGGAATCTGATTATTGTACTCGAATGATGAAATAATACTGGAATTTTTATACTTGGTTTCACCATACAATGGTTCGCTGAATGTGGAAGGATTAGAACGTGGTTTTCATACAGGGTTTTACGGTACTATGAATTTCCAAACTGAAGAAGAACTGTACTGAGTTTCAGTATACTTAGAGTTTGTTGTGGAGCAGATTCAACTGTATCCACATAATCGGATTCAAGAGAAGTAGACTTGGAAATTTGACCTTGAGTTTCATAACATAATTCTAATATGTATATACCTTTTTTCTGGGTAATAAATTGATGAATTTTGTTACACTTGTATGAACATGATGATGTTAGAAGAACCCCGTGTAGCATGGGTTTTTACAAAATAATTTAATGTTACCCTATTATTCAAAGAGGGTGCACATGCACAAGTGGGATGGTTTCATAGTGTTAGAAAGGTGTAAAGGTAAATCATAATCATTGTAAATCAAGGATTTCTTACTGGTGGATTGTGTATTATTGGATTATTTAAAGCCATACAGATGACATAGCCATTCGTATTTAATAATTAACCTTGTAAATTCCTGTGTTCTTGTGGATATTTGTTTTTGATTTTTGTCATCATGGAATTGAATTGTTAATAGGAGTTGAAGGTTTTAATAACAAAACGGGAAATTAATACAATAAAAAGAATCACTAATTCAACCCCTCCTCCTCCCAGTTAAGCATAACATTGACTAGTCACATTCAATTGTTTTTAGAGGGAGTTTTCCAATCATATTTCATGCTGATGGAGAACATGAACTATGTGGAAATTAAAGGTATTAAAATAATTTTTTTAAAATAATTATCACGTCTAGAAATATAGAATGATCCCATACTATATGTCTGTTAGTAATGATCTTCTTGAATCTGAAAGTTTTGGCTTTACCCCATTGAAGATAAAATTCCAAATACACTTATTGAAAAGGGGTTCCTTGAGTGTTATGGAAGGGAATAAAATACTATATTATCATCCCTATATGAAAGTGAATTCTTGAGAGTCAAATGTATTTCCATAAACAACGGTATATGGGACAAAATGATAATCTTATATGAAGTCACTACAAAAGTCAAGAAGTAAAAACATCAAATATGTTGGTTAAAATATGACGACTTAAAGATGAGTGAATATAAATCTATCAGGTATATCATTACCATGGTGAATGAAATTGTATGTACTATTATATGACTTGGTGAAGAGCTGGATGACTCTACATTTTTTGGAACGATCATAAGATTCCTTCTTGAAAAATTTAATGCAAAATATTCTTCATTAGAAGATAGATAGCTTGAGAAATTATCTCTTGATTGGATGCATAGTTATCTTATTACATATGATATGAAAAGAGACAAATCTATGAAGTGTAAGACATAAAGTGACATAGAGATGTCTTCCAAGTCAATGAAGATAGAGAATCCTAAAAAGATTCTAATCAGAGAAGAATATATTAATTCCAATTCATAAAATGAGGTATAAAAAAATTGTAATGATATTTTATCCTTGTTTTCTAATAATGTTAAGAGAGGTACATGTACATTTAAAGGGAAACTTCCCATAATGATTTTTTAATGTGGAGATGTTGGTCACATTTTGGATAATTTTCCTCAATTATAGAATATAGAAGACATTGATGAAGAATAAATAAATCCAATTAGATCATTGATGAAATATATTGGTCATCTAAATAGATGAAAATAAAATAAATTATTGAAATCTAAAAGAAGAAGTTTCATTTAGAAAGATAATGAAGAAGAAAGAAGTTATGTTGATTCTGGAAATTCTATTGAGTATGTTATTAAAAATAAATTCATTTCATTTGTGAACGATGAAAATTATTGAAGCAGAAACTGTAAAGGTAAATTAGAAGAATAAAATAAACATGAAATACATTTAAACGAATAATTTATGGAATGTGTAATAAATATCTGAATTATTAAAAAGAAAAACTAAAAATTGGAAGATGAATGTTCTTCAGTGTACAATTAAAAACGTTATTGTGTTGAACAAGATATTCTGTTAAAAGATATTAATGATTTTAAGAAGTTCATGGGAGATGAAAATATTTGTAAAGAGCATCTGAAAATTAATCTAAAGAAAAAAGTAGAATATTTGGCTGTTGTTCAATAAAAAAATTTAGAATTTAATATCAGAAGCACAATATTTCAATACTATATCATAGATATTTGTGATAGTTATCAGCATGAGATTCCTGATATTATTTAGAAAAATATATATTCAATGAGTGATAAGAAAAATGAACTCAAATATGTTAATAATAATTATGGTAATGTTTTTTATGTGGCCAAGACCAATGATATTGTAAATTTGCAATTCTCAGGAAAACCAAACTCTAAAAATGTCTTCATGTAATTTTAGTCTTAGAAGGCATTAAATACTTCCGATTTTGGTAAATATATTTGTAACAAAAATTTTGGTGGCTCAGAATGAAATTAGAATAATGTGACTGAGAAATGTATTCATGATCAGTATAGTGGTTTTTGTGGAAGATAGACTTTTTATGGATATTGCTGGTATTGTTGAGGATTTGATCATATAGAAAGTATGTGTTGGTTTAAACAACAACATTACTATTTTACCACATTTTATGGAAGGTATATATTGAGGGGAAGTCAATATCCTTTATCAAATAAGAATTAAAATGTTGCTAAAAAGAAGTCTAAGAAGAATGGAATATAGATTGAAAATAGGTTCTAGCACTTGGAAACCAATTTTGAAAGATGTTAACAACATTAAAATGTTACAAACGGATGTATTGGTTGGTTACTATCACAAAAAATATTCTTTATTATACTAATTTGAAGGTGAATTGTGATATAAAAAATGAAAAATCTCTCATTGTTGAAACTTATTTGAATGCCAAAACATGAGAGTGACCTTGGATTCTTGATAGTGGGTGTTACACACTAATGATATGGAACATATAGTTTTTAATGGATGAAAATTATCTTATGTAAGGAACTATATCATTTGGAAATGATGAATCATTGAAAATCAAATTTGTTGGGTGATCTATCATTGGAGAAGAAAACATAAAATGTAAGAAAACAATGTATGTTGTTGGGCTGAAGAATAAATTGTTAAGTGTAAAACAATTGTGTGATGATGGTAATGATTTTATCATCAATAAATACATATTTTGTGTATGAATTGATGAATATGGGTAGATAATTACAAGAGTCCTATGTACAAAAGAGAACATGTGTCGGGTTAGTCATACACAAAACACATGTTACAGGATCATGGTGATAGAGAATCAATTTTGTTATAAAATTCTTAGACACCTATGTCATAGAAACATGAGAAACCTACCAAAAAGAGATAGTCTTCGAGATATCAATGATTTTCCATGAAGAAGAGATTGTTGTTTCACTAATATATCATAAACGTAATATTAAGAATTAAGTATATAAGAAAGTTTTTTTTGGGTCAAAGCAACCCTGGGAGCTAATAAATTCTGATATATTTAGACCAATGAGAAAAAAATCCCCAAATAAATATTTGTACTTAATCACATTCATTGACAATTTTACATGATTACAAGTGTCATGTAGATGAAACAAAAATAAAATTCATTGAAAAGGATTAAATGTTTCATAATGAAAGATGATAAATAATGTGATTATCCTATGAATAAAATGAGAACTAATAATGGTGATGAGTACAAATGTGACGAATTTGAAGACTATATTGAGAAGAATTAAATTCATCATGAATAAAGTAACCTATATGCATCCCACAAAATGGGGTTGTGGAATGAAATAATAAATCCATTTCTTAAGAATGTTATAGTTTTATTGAATTCCATGCATTATAAATAATAAAGGTGATATATATGGGTTTTTATAATAAAGTAGAAGATGGAATCATTCATTGATATGATCCGAAAGGAATAGGTTAAAGATTCACCAATAAAGAAACAATGATAATTTTTTATTGTATTAATGTGAAATTTATCGAAATCAGTGGAAAATAAAAACATTTTTTAGTATAAAGAAGAGGTGAGGAAGGTGATGAAAACAATTCTGATATGATGATAAAGGAATATATATCTTCTGAAGAAGACTAATCAGACTCAGCTATTTCCAATTGTGAGGAAGATAATCAGAAATATTATCCTATGCTGACTAAATATTTGGAAGGTATGAATATTATTGGCAGTCAACATCAGAAGGTTCAAACAATAATAAGAAGAAAATCAATTACATATACTTAATTATATTCAAAAGTGGAACCAAATGATGCGAAAAAAGTTTTTAAGTATTTGGAATGGGACAAATCCATGGGAAAATAGATGGTTCATATTGAAATGAATGAATCATGGGAAATAATACCAAATCAGGAAAACATCAACAATATTGGGAATTTTTTTTTTAGAAAAAACTGAATGAAGAAGGTGATGTTATCAATAATAGTGCATGATTGGTATACAATGGGTATTCTCAAATTAAATTCATCAGTTTTGACGCAACCTTTTCTCTAGTGGCCATATTGGAAACTATACAAAACTTTATTTCTATTGCTGCATAACGATGCTATGTGAACATTAAAATGGATGTTAAATCAGCATTATGGAAAAGTGATCTTTAAGAGGAAGTTTATATTTAACAACATTGTGGATTTTTTGTTGGGAAATATTATAGTATGTATGAGTATTGGAGAAATCCTTTTATATGATAAAATAATCTCCAAGGGAATGGTATTGCAGATTGGAAACTAGCTTAAGGAATAAAAACTTCTAGAATGGAAGAGTGGATTACAATATTTATATATGAGGATGTAAAGTGTTTTCCCTCATAGTAATTGTTTATGATGATGATATTATCATTTCTTGGAATGATGAAAAATGTTGAGCAATATTTCCTGATTTGGGAAGACGAATTTTTAAATTTCTATGTTGGGCGAAAAGAAAATTCATTCTTCGGTTCCAAATCATTTAAAATAAACAATACATTTTTCATTCGGAAGAAAATAATGATAAATAGATTATCAGGATTTTTGGAATGGAAAACTCAAAACCTATATCTATACCAATTTTATTGGTAACAAATCTGAGAAATGATGGTGAAGAAAATAAATTAGATTAGAAAGAGTATCGAACGATGATTGATTTCCAACCTATTTTACATCAATTCTAATGTATGTTATTCTTTTATATCTCTTTTCTTACATTGTGATTGTTTTGTCAAGGGGGATAATTGTACTCTTTCAAAAATGTATTACATAGAAGAGAGAGTTTTCAGTAAGTTGTGAATTCATTTTTGATTATTTTGTGAACTATTCTAACAATTTTTTTGACTGTTTTTTTGGAATGAAATTGTTTTCATATTGGTTAAAGAAAAGATGTGTTCTAGAAAGGGGTTTTCATAATCACTTCTCACGGATAGCATGGTTTTTATATCAAATATTCATGTTTACTACAATTCATTTTATCATGTATGATTTGTATTTTTGATAAGTAATTCATTAATTTAGGATAAAAAGGTTAGTGGTTTGTGAAAACTTAGTGGAAAATAAAATCCAATGGGCGTGATTGTTAAGACCAAGCTGATGGTATTCATGATTAACCATTTGATATCAAAGATGGAGGTTTGAACAAATGGAATCACCTCACATTAAGATTATGGAAATCAGATCCTGGGTTAGGGGAATGGATGAATCAAAAACTGTACTGATTGATATATTTTAGGGTTGAATTTTTGATGAATTTGGATTTTTTTTAGAATTTAGAGTCTATTTTTTAATGAATTTAGAGTCTACTTTTTCAAATTTGGATTCTGTTTTTAGACAATTTATGAGATTGTTCTTTAAATATTTCATAGTATACTTATCAATAAATTCTAAGTATTTTTTTAAAGAATTTGGAGTATGATTTTTAATAAAATTGGATTCTATTTTTTAGAGATAACTGAGCTTTATTTTCAGAGAAACCGGAACCTGATTTTCTGTGAAATCATTGCATGATTTTCAAAGGAATCATAGTATCTTTTTTGAGAGATTCAAAACTGAAGAATTGTTTATCAGAGTCACTATGACTGTGGCTTGTTAAATGTGACTATGCTTTGCAGATTTCAACTTCTCATAAATCATGAGTTAATATTGGAACTCCTTATATATGTTTGATGTAAGAATGAAGTATTGGAAGAGTGACAATAATGATATTGGAAAAAGAGTGGTGCTGATAACTATAGAAAATGTGATGTTGATGAATGAAGACTCAAGAAGAGTGGTTTCCATAGCCCATGGAATGTGATTCTGAGAGAAAGATTGTCCAATATCAAGATCACCATACCCAAAAAGAAGAGAACCAAAGATGATTGTAGCTAGTAAGGACCATTATCTGGTTGGACTAGAATCATTCTTCATAAAAAGGATCATGAGAAGCGAAGAAATTTCATGTCTCATATGCGTAAATAAAGAATAAAATATAAGGAAATTGTTTAATGTATTTTTGAGGGGGAGCTGAACTCTTTATTATAAGATTTAGATTCAAATCTATTCTGAAGGGTCAGATTTATAAAACGACAATAGAGAATCGTAGTTTAATGTTGATATCCTGGGGGTTCACCAAAAATAATTTGTCTTAGGTATCATATTCTAAAGTAGAAGATAAAGAGGTTTTAGAAACATCAAAATGAATCAATAAGAAATGACGAAGTCAAAACTATTCTGATATTTTAGGGGAAATGAAGATTAGAGTGAATATAGGTGAGTGATAAATCATTTTGGAATTCCCACCAATCCTGTTTTGGGTCACCTATAAAAGGTGAGAAAGTCCCTTGTACATGTGTGGATGTGTGACATAAAGTATTTTTCATTGTAGAAGAGAGAGAATCTCCAAGTGCTTAGAGAGATAAATTGATTCCGGAAATGTTTTAGTAAACATAATTTTTCATGAAATATTATGTGTTTGGTAGACTGTTGGACATGGCTGAGATAATCAGAATTTGATTATCATACAAGGAAAAACTAATCAGAAATGGATTTCCACACTAGGCTTCACCATACAGGGTATCGCAGCATGAGGAAGGATAAAAATGGTTTTTTCTTACTAGGGTATATTATTCTATGAATTTCTATAGTAGAATAACTATACTATTTTCTACATACATAGAGTCTTTCATGGATCTGATTCTGCAGTATCTCTAGAATTTGATTTTAGATGAATGAACTGGGAAATCGAACTCTATGTTTCTCAACATAGGTCTTGGAAGTTCATACCTGTCTTATGGGTATTAAATTGAATAATTTTGTTACACTTGTATAAACATAGTGATGTTAAAACAAGTGCATGTAATGTGAGTTGCTACAAAATAAGTTGAAGTTACTCTATTTTTCTATGATGGTGCACATTCACTAGTGGTAGTTTTCAATAGTTCAATACGAGTGTAAGGGTACATCCTACTCATTGTAATCAATTGATTTTTTCTAGTATATTGTATAGTATTGTATTATTTAAATCCAGTCTAAGGATGAAGATATTTTAATTTAATAGTGAACCTTGTAAATTCATATGTTCCATTGAATGTGTGTTTTTCTTTTTTTTCAATAGGTAATTGAATCTTTATTAGTAGGAGATGGTTGTTCCAATTGAAAGGTACCATAAAACTAGAAAAAAAAGGATAACTAATTCACCCTCCCCCTCCCAGTGATAAATAACATTGACTTGGCACTTTCACCGGAGAGCCTCTGTGTTGTGATAGTAAAAATATTAAATATATATTTATCAAAAACATGTATTTTAATTAAAAACATATAGTAACTATATTTAAGAGTCATATATTAGATATCATATTATGTGATTGAGTTCAAGGCATGGTCATTACCCCATGCATGAAATAAAATTTTACAGCATTGGGTATTGGGTTAGGTTGTGTTTTGGGGGTGTTAAATTGATTTAAATTTATTTAATAAAATAAAAATTAATTAATCCGCCCCCCATTTTTTTAAACATGGTATAGAAGAGGAACCCCCTCCCCTCTTGAACATGACAGATGAACTCAGGATAAACCAAGGAGATGAAGTGTTTCCTATCAATATTCATGATGACAATTGCAATCGGGTCATTGTTTAGAAACATTGGATTGTGGATTAACACATGAAGCATCAATGTTTTGAAATGAGGTAGGTAAGTTTTTGTTTTCATTATATATATTATTTGATAATTATGTGGTTTTATAACTCTTATAAAACTAATAATAACCCTTGTGGGCTTCGATCATTGGTCATTGGTGAAAACCAATGTGTTTCATAACCATTTAAGGGAATTTCGGAACACACTGTCTGTAGTGCAGGTTCACACAACAAGTGTTCTCCCCTATAGGAAATATATCTTTTTTCAAATATAAGCCATGTATCAAGGATATATTCCCTGTTGTAAGACCAGGTCATTTTAAAAGAAACATGCCCAGTGAAGCTATGTCATTGGATATGGAAGTGTAAGAGTACACAACCAGATTACATAGAAAAAAGTTGATGAATGAGGGAACAACAAAGAGAAGACATACAAGAGGTATTTTAACACATACATTACCTCTACTATTGGTATGTTCTAACTGTGAGAAACAACTGGTAGAGACATGTGGTGATAGACCTGTCAAGGGGGTTGACTAAGAATACACACACCGTGTACCGATGTACATGCCTTTTAAACTCACATGGTCAGCCCAACATTGTAGAAGAGGAAGGTTTTTGATGTTCAGGTTGGGTCATACATTGTGTGGACCACCAGAAACACCATGTAATTTTATTGGAGACTTTCTTCTAATATATATCATTCTCTGATGCTCAGATTTATGATGTTGAGTAGTCTTTCCCGATCATTTTTCATTGTATATCATGTTGTTATACTTCTTGGTCCCTTTGAAGATACGGCATTTCATGATTCAAGAATGAAATTTTAAACAATGATATTGATCATTTATTATGATAAGGGTGTATCTTTGGAGAGTCACCGGTTTAGGTACTATTCTCTATCATCTTAATAATGTGGTCTACTAGACACTTAGAGCTTATAGGGAATTTCTCCCCTACTATAATGGTGTGGGGCCCCATATGTCATTGTGTTGTGATGAGAGGTGATCGTAATGGGTTATATCTATTAGTGACATTTCTGATAGATGTTGTTGAGTGAGTCCATTGTTCTATCCCTATGAGGTTTTAATGTCCCATTATGTCCTCAACAAAAAATTGTGATCACATCAATGGGATGATCTTTTTCAGTATTGGTAAATCCCTCTAGTGATACTGAGGTGGGATCATCAAACTTATTTTTTCCCTTATATTGGGTTGATTTTATCATCATGGGAAATACAATAAGGGTTTTGATCACTTATCGAACAGTATACCCTTGTTGGTTTTGTGGTATCATCAATTCAATGATCCCCTACATAGTGGGAGGTATTAATCTGGTTAGTGTTATGATCTATTATATGATCCCAAACTTATCATATGGATTATTTTTTCATTTTTTACGTAGGTAGTATAATCCCCTAAATCATGAGTTTTACCATGTGGGGTATGTGGAATCTGTGTGACCAAAACTATGCCGATGGTAATCCCCTATATAATAGATTTGATATCCAGGGTATCAATATGGTTTCTTAGTGTCCCCCAGGAATGGATGTGATCCCTAATCTTAGTCACATCTATTAGGTTACCGAATTAGGTTCACGGTGTCCCGAAAAAAGTCCTCAGTGTGATCCCCAATCTAATGGGTGAGGGTCATTTGTTTTCTGAGTTGTATTATTGGTCCCCCCAAGAAGATTTTGGAGTAACTACATCTCTATGAGATATTATATTTCATGGTTCCATAGGGGTTAAATTTTCCCCCCTTCAGGTTTTATTTATATCCCATATCTATCTATTGAGATTCATTGTGTTCAAACATAACCTTTTTTTAGAGAGATATGATGAGAATGTTCTCTAGATTGTAACCCTACCAGGGATAGCTAGGATATTCCATATGCTTATCCATATCTGATGGCGTTTTATCTCATAGATTTGAAATTTATGATGGAATAACTATTGAGGATGGAGTGTTATCTCTCAGATAAGTTTCATATTTGATGATACATCTCATGGTGTCTATTATACTAAACAAGAGCATCCTTGAGCCTCAAAGAGAGTCATTTAGATTCTTATTAGGTAGCCACATCATGATAATGTTTGAATAGGGGATTATATATGGTTTATTTAAAGGCTTACATGTCATTTTTTAACATTATATTGCCATAAAAATTAGGTGGATATAGCTAACTAGAATTTTTTATATGAGTTTACTCTATATAGAGTTTCTATATCAATTTGGTTCCATCTATCTTTTTTTGGTAAATTTTTGTCCTTTCATCTTATAACCATTAATTTGAATATTTTGTAATCATACTGCGTTGTGTTATACGCATCCAATAATTTTATTTTCACAAATTTTTTTACCTTCTACAGATGATAGGCATTTTTATGGAGTCTGAGGCGGACTCGGGGTATGTAGAGATTCTTGAGATAGACTGAACACTTTGTTTTTTGGTGATTTTCTGATTATCATTCTCGCAGTTGAATTTGATTTTGATACCCTCATTTTGATATATTTTGAGGCTTTTATACTTTTGAGGTCTTTTATTTTTTTCCCATTTTTACAATTTAAGTAATTTTATTTTACTATGGCCATTGGATAAATGTAACTATAATTTTTTTAGATTTACAATATATATACTCTTTCTTAGATTTTCTTGTTGGTGCATTCATATATGTAACAAAGAATAAGGAATCCAATTTTTTGATATTACCACTCAATTCTAGAAGCCATCCCTGGACGATTGGAGGTGGTAATGGGGTAGTCACAACTCAAGTGACTTTGGAAAGGGTAATGACACAACATATCATTATATGATGTTAGCCACAAACATTTCCTTGAAGTTATAGTGTAATTACCATTAGATAAAATGTATGATCAAAATACCAATATAGATTATCAATTACAAGAGGGGGTGAATTTTATGTTTAAAAAACATTAATTTTTAACCTTAATGAAAACAATGTTTAACAGAGTTAAACTAGGTATATTCAAAAGACCTATTTCAGTTCTAAAAAAAATTATAGGTTCCAGAAATATTGTTCCAAAAATGAAACATATGAAAATATTACAAGGATAATATTTTACCATAAATCATATAGAATCGTACTTATCATAATATACAAAAGTACAATAATGTATAAGATAGTTACACTTTCTTCCTTTATCAAAATACAATATAAATATTCTTCAAACAAAACATATAACAAATATGAAATATTTTAACCCAAAAAGTAGGGTATCCAACAACATTGGATAAAGGTCCTTTGATTTATTCATTCAATAATGACTTTCTTACAGATATATAGGTTAATCCCTCAATAGGAATATCAGAATATGTATTCCTATCCCTACAGGCCCTTGATCATTAAGGTAGTCATCACCTTTGTCTTCATATCCCCTAATGTCCACGAACACTAAGAAAGTTGACACCTGTGTATTCCAATCCACGGAATCCCTCTGTTGTACTCATTAACAATTATTATCGTGGGAATCAATCTGAAAAATATGTTCAGTACGCACAAGGTATGAGGGTTTCTCCCAAGAGATCACTTCAGCAGTATGCAATCTCTAGAGTGATGGAATGATGTTGAGCTCGTTCAAATGAGATTCTATTTATAGGCACTTCTCCAAGGGTAGGCTCATTCCTCTAATGGTCATATTTTTCCTTGAATTTTGGAGGAACCTGTACATGTGTCACTCAAACATATGTTAGTTAGAAACAGATTGTACGACATCATTTAATAACTATAACAAGTGTGTAAAATAAGGTTTTCAACCAAATTTATTAATTAGAGTCTAAGTAAAAATAATTATCGAAGTCTATGTAAATAAATATTTTGAGACTATAAATCATGGATATTCTGATTTTGTTTTTCATTATATTTAAAACCTGAATTCTATAGATTTTGGATTCAGAATACAAATGAATTCAGATTCTTAGTTCTAAAGAATACGATGTCTGAATTCTATGAAATTAAGAGTATGAATTCTATGGAATTCGGAGTCTAAATTATGAGAAATTCAGAGTCTGAATTTCATAGAATTCAAAGTCTGAATTTCAGTGAATTTAGAGTGTGAATTAAAGGGAATTTGGTGTATGGATTTCTGAAAATTCGGAGGCTGAATTTCATAGAATTGGCATCTAAATTTCATAGAATTTATAGTATGAATTTCAGAGAATTTGGAGTTTGAATTTCAGAAAATTTGGAGTCTAAATTAAGAGAATTCAAAGTTTCAATTTTAGCGAATTTGGAGTCTGAATTTGGTACCCAAAAACAAAATACTCTATATCTATGTATTTAAAGGATTCATAGATTTTCGATTTAAAACATAATTTTAGACATTATAAATAAAGTGAGTTATATTTAGAGAATCTATAAAATAATCAATGAAAACAATGGTAAGGATAAAATTTCCTTGAATAAGTAAATTTTTAATTATTAAAACTAAATATTAGGAAAAATATAATTTTCCTTAAGATAGAGTGTTTGTGATTTTAAAAACATTGAGGAATTTGAGATTCATAAGAAAACCTTATTGACTCTACAATCTCCTCCTTTTTGCAAAGAAAAGACATCAATATGAAAAAGAATATAAGAACATTAGAATATTTATTTATGGACTTTAAAATAAAATACCTATCTCCCTTAACATATGGAACATAGTAAAAATGACTAACTCCCCAATAGTTTTTAAATTCATAAGGATCAGATTGTTGATTTTCAGTATGAGATTTTGTATTTTATTTCATACGGAAATATTATTTGATACTAACATTACCATATATGAAATCCCCCTTACATAATGAAATCACATCTTTACATACTATTATTTTTATCGTTTCTTTCTCCAGCTTTGTGATTTTCAAAAAGGAACCAAGGGAATGGAAAAAAGTTGGTTCTGGAAATATTAGTACTAAAAATAAAAATATATATGAAGAAAAAAAAATTCAATTATGATTGAAAGGCTTTTTACAAAGAAGAAAATACAACAAAAGATTGTATTGTGAAAAAATTATCATTCTTTCCACTTAAGCATAAGATTCATCAAAATGGATTTTAGTTTCTTATGCTCCTTGTGATCTTCATAAAAATGTTTGAGCAGCTGATCTAGATCATCACTTTTATTCTCCAAATCATTGATATTTTTGTCTTGAGCCTTATGAATATCCACCAGATCTGTCAAATGATCTTCTTTCATATCAATATTTTCCCAAAACTATATTATGAAATCCCTTTCCATATTCTAATTCAACACCACTAAATTAATCTTCCAATTTAGATCAGTGACTTTCTACTTCTGAGTTGTCTATTTCCGACTTATCTTTTCCTAAAAAAATTAGTGAGGTACTTGAACACACCATCTTGAGTATCAATGGAATCATTTAATTATTCGTGGAAGTCATCAAGGATTCTCATCTCTTGGATTGTCTTACTTGACCACTTTGTGATATCCTTTCATGATATTTTATGAGATTCATATCCAATTACGAATGTTTTGAAATCAAACTCAAGCCTAAAAATCATATCCATAATCATTGTAACTGAATTTGATTTTTGATTTCATAAATGTGGAAGTAACTAGAGCCTTGAGTTAATGTTTAGAATCAAAGGAATGGTATCAAACAGCTTCATCAATGATTTGATTAAAAAATCATGTTAAAGACATGAAAATTTTTATACAGTCTCATTGGTTGGTGATGATTATTTTTCAATCACTTCAACATTCCTTTTCAATGAACCACGAACATCTTTTTTATTCACAACAGATTTACTAGGATTAACAAACAACACCTCTTTTCCCTTATCATATATCAGAAAGATCTCTTTTTTATTGGGTGATTCATGTTCACTATCTAATAAATGTAAAATATTTTCCTTCATAAGTTTTTCATTATCGATACCTTCTAAAAATTTCTCCTAATAAACGATGTCATGATTTCTTATTTCATCATCATATAGTTTATTCACTTATTTATTACCTTTTACTTCTTTTCTTGGGTTTACAATTTTTGAAGACTCGAATTCATATGTTCGGATCAACAATTTTTCAAATGGAATATCCTTCTCGTGATGTAGATCGACTATCCTTATCATGTCATCTACATCACCACATCCTTCCTCTTCTTCTTATTCTTCTTCAACAACTTCTACATGATATTTTTCTTCTTCTACATCTGGTTATGGAATCACCTTCTTCTTTCCCAAAGTCACTAGAATTTATTCTTGAAAAAATTATCATGGTACTTGAATTTGTTCAGATGATTTATCCACAGCCTTGAAAAGGGATTGAACAATATTACCCACCGACATATTATTTCTATGCTTCTTTTCTTTCTCTTGATCCTCTAGATTCTCCGCTGCCTTAAACATTAAATATTTATCCTTTGTAGGGTCCAATCCAAAAATACCCTCCCATTCATTCCTACTATTTTTGTCTTTTCTCCATTTATCATCCATTTAATCAAGATAATACTTTTGAATCTTCGGTTTCAGAGGTGCTGATTGAGTTTCCGGAACAACGAATGTTTTTTCTTTCTCTTCTGGTTCCTTGAACATCATATTCATTCCACCCTTCTTGGAAGTCTCACCCACTATCAGTTTCTTTGATAGGGATTCACCTTCACATCAGATAAATCAAAAAAATCTGTGGATTCACTATTGATGACAACCATCATCCTTCTGAGGGTATCATTACTCAACACCATCACATTCAAATTCTGTGTCTTAGAGATGCATTGAATTTAGCACGACTCAAGACAAAGGACTATTATATTGCAGATAAAAACTGAATACATGAAGATTTGAGATTTCATAGATAAATTCTTGATATTATAAAATATATAAATGATATACATCACCTAATTAAACTTTCTAAAATTTACCCGAATGTCTATGGCATAAATATCACTCCTCATTATGGTATCCTTTTCATCTTTTCATAGAATAAGAAATATATGAACCCATAAATGAGGAATTTTTGAATTTATAGAGAGATGATGATTTAAGGAGTCGTTACTTCTTTCAAGACAAGGCACACTAATGCCTTTTACTTATCAAACAGGCCTTAATGATTTAGTAGCATGTGGGTGCATAATTCTACATCACCCTCATATAAAATTCTAATTACGAATTTAGCCGTACTGTAATAAGGATAGAAAGTTTGTTCATATATCTTAAATGAAAACATGTCTCTCCATCCTTCATTGATGAAACTGACTCATTCATAGAATTTAACCAACAACTCCAGATAAACCAAATCCTATTCCTTTGGGTTGGATACACATTGGTTCTCCTAGCCATTCAACATGATTTTATGTGAAATAACATAATAATATTTAGAAATGAATTTGAGATTAACTAACCTTTCTCTGTACATCATCCATTATGAGATTTCCTTTACTAACGACAATTCATTCTGAGGAGAATCTTCTTATGACATTCGAAATTGCGGAAAACATCATGATTCTGAATGACCTTAATATAGACCAGTAGGGCTTCAACAATCCAAAGAATTGAAGAACGATGTGGGAAAACCTTTGGGGTGGTCCTTATATAGTCGTTCGAGGTGATAGTTCTTCTCCCTGATGATGTCCAATAGTGGAAATACTCTTGATTATATCTAAAGGTTGAGATGATAGGAAAAGATGGAATTTAGTAGGTTCCGATCTTTTGAGATTTTAAAATTTAAAATTTGGACTTAAGGAAAAGTAATTTCAAAATAATATCTAAACTAAGATAAAAATACCAACATGTAAAATAATGATTAAGAAAATTTAAGAAAGGAATCATACCTTCCATATTTCTAGGAATCCTATCCATAATAACTAAAATTATTCTTGATGAACATTATATTCTGGAAAATGTTTCTTATGAAGTAGAGAAAATTTCTTATGTGAAGAATCATTAGAGAGAATTTGATTACAAAAATTTTGATTAAGAATGTATTAAAAAAAATTTGGCTAACAATCAAATGTACACTCTCTATGAAAAAGAGTTTCTTATTGTTTATTCATAGGATTCATCAATAAGTTAATATAGAAGATTACCATATGATTATAATTCCAAACTTCTGTTTAATGTATTCAAATCTATTGGAGTGTAATGAATTTGTGAAAATATCAGCATGTTGATCTTGCTTCCCGATGAATTAAAGAATGATATATCATTTTTCTATGTGATCCCAAAAAAAGTGATGTCTAATATCTATGTTTTTTTTACATTAAGAATGTGTAGGGTTTTTACTTAGGGAAATTGCACTAGTGTAATGAAACAATATTTTTGTGTTGGTAAAACTCGGCACTGGTCTATGAGTGTGTGTTGCATCCACAACACTTGAGCACAAAAACATACAACTCCTACATATTCATCTTTTGTAGTTGAATGTGCTATTGAGTATTTATTTTTTCATGACCATGAAAATAATTAATCTCCTAAGAAATATCAAGTTCCTGATGTACTTTTATTACCCATTATACATACACCAAAGGTAGCATTTGAAAAACATTTTTTAAAAAAATCATTTCCAGACGTATAAACGAGTCTTAACTCCAGGGTTCCCTTTAAATAGAAAAAAATTATTTTCACTGACTTTAAATGATATTCTATGGGATTGGATTGATATATTTCACATAAGTATACTGAAAACAATATGTCTTGGCAACTAGCTATCACGTATAGTAAACTTCCTATCATACCTCTAAATGATGTTTGATCGACTAGTTTATCAGCTTCATCATGATCAAGTAAATTTTATGTGCCAATGGTAGTACATATACTCTTAGTGTTGTCAAAATCCATACATTTAATAATATCATTAATATACCTATGGTGAGATATATAGGTTCTTTCTGGTTTTTTAGAATTTTGAGAACCACTGAAAATTGTTAACTCACCAATCATACTCATTTTAAACACATATTTCATTAAATTTGCAAACAAATCAGTTAAAGATTGCTGCGTTAAATCAAATATAATTTCACAACATAAATTTGAACAATAAATTTTTTTTTCTAATCATTATTTATAAAATGTGTTGGATATGCATTTCCCTCAACAGACTTGTTTTGTAAATAATATCATATAAGTCTATCTTACCAGGATCAACTGGATTTTTTAAGTCCACATAAAGCATTGGTATGTCTGAAAACATGCTTAGGATGTTTTGTGTCTTCAAAAAAAGGAGGGTTTTAAAAAAAACATCATATTTAACATATCCATTATGGGAAGAACATTTTACATCCATTTGAAAATGTTTGAAATTGAAGAATGATGTTCATGTACGTAAAATGGTAATAGATTCAAGTATATATCTTGGAGCATAGGTTTATTCATTACTTATTCCTTCATGTTGGTTACTGCCTTTAGCAATTAATATAGCCTTATTTCTTATAATTATTCCATTTTCATCACACTTATTTCTGAAGACCCATTTTTCTCCAATAATAGATGATTTATTAGGTCTTTCAACCAAGGTTCAGACAACATTCCCTTCAAATTCATTTAGTTCATCATACATTGATTTAATTAAATCATCATCACTTAAAACTTCAACAGTTCTTTTTTGTTCTAATTGGGAATGGAATGCTAGATGTTCTACTTCATTTCATAAGGAATGTGTAGTCCTTAAAGGTTGATTTATATCACCAATGATAATATCAATAAGATGATTCTTAAGAAACAACTGATTCAATTTTTTTTAATAACTGTTCATCAACGTATGCTAGGAAATATTCTGTGGTAAATCCATCAAATCATATTTGTTAGAATTTTCCTTATCAGAAGGACCTTCTATCAAATGTTGAAAATTATTTTTTAAACTCATCCGAAGATGAAGTTTGAGGTTGTTTAAAAACAAAAAGGGCAGTTTCATCAAATTTAAAATGTAATGTTTCTTCAATAGTACAATTTTTTTTATTAAAAACTCAAAAACCCTTTAATGTTGTCATGTTTACATGGCAAATTCATTCATCATATTTTGGTATCAATTTATGAAAATAATCATTAGTATTCAAAATGTATACAATTCAACCAAATACATTGAATTTTGAAATTCTAGGGTTTCTACCATTCCTCAATTCATTATAGTTATTTTATGAAAATGTCTAATTAAAAATCGACTTAGTATAATAATCACTACTTACTACTTCAGCCCAGAAATGTTTAGATATCAAATATTCACCCAACAGTATTATATTTATCTTCTGAAGAATTCAATTTATTCTATCAATAGGAACCTTATGTTGAGGAGTTCATGGTGCTGAGAAGTTAAAGGTAATGCCTTTTCTACTGCAAAAAGTTTCAAAATCAGAATTTTGAAATTATCCTCCATAATCACAATAAATAGTTCGTAATGGATGGTTTTTATCATTTTTAACTTGGGCTCTAAAACATTGAAATAAGAAAAATCTTCAGATTGCATTGCTAGAAAATAGACCCTTTTGTATCTAGTGTAATCATCAACTAAGAAAAGTACATAATATTTTCCTCTAATGCATCAAATTTGAGATGGTCCAAAAAGATCCATATAGATGAACTATAATTCATCACTAGTTGGGTCTTCACCGATTGATTTAAAACATGTTTTTTTCATAGTGGAAAGCATCAAAAACTTTTGAATAATCAAATATATGATTTGGTAGATACATAACATGTACATTCATTCATAGTTTACATAAGTTTCTAATGTCACAGTGTCATAACCTTCTATTTCATTACCATGATTGATATTTCAATGCAATTAGATGAGGTAGATCTTGGCTACTAAGGTCTTATATATATCATGTGTATATGTTATCTTGCTTGTTGGAAGAATGAATAAAATCTTCCGTGGAATTTTTTACTAGGCACTTATCATTTATAAAATTCAAAACATAACCTTCATCTCATAATATAAATCTAGTAATGAGGTTGTTCTTAAGACACTTAACAAATAAAAAATTAGAAAACAATGTTTTTCCGAGAAGAACAATGTTACCTATTCCAATAATTTCTCCTTGAGCATTATCACTGAAAGTTACATTCCCTACAATTATCTTGATAATAATTTCAATGATTTTTTTGTTACCATGAATATGTTGTGAACATCCACTATCAATGTACCATGTATTTCTATTTGTATAATCATTATATTCAATAAAATAAGATTGTTAGACTTTGGGATCCTAAACATTCATGGTTTCTGAAATTTCAGAAATTATGATTTTAGGAATCCATATTTTTGTAGAAAAATAATCTTTATGAAAACCTAATGACTAGGTTTTATTTAATGATCAATTTATAGCCCAATATCCACCACACATTCATTTAGTACAGAATGGTGCACTTTGAAAAACAGAACAAGTATTACTAAAAACTGGTTTAGAATTAGTATAACCAAATATAAAAATATTCCATAGAGCACAAATTTGAGAATATATCATGTCAAAATTTTACTTAACTGATGTAACAATTGAGAAACACATCCTCAGGGAAAATATTTCAAACTTTAGTTTCATAACCAAGTTTTTTTCCTAAAAAACAATAGATTTATTAGTAGAGTTAGTTTCTAAAATAATTTACTTGCAATTATTTATTCAATATCCTTAAAAAGTTTATCCTATATAGAATTAACTTCCACAAGGTTTTTTGAAACAATTTCAAAATAATGAATTTTCTTATCAGGATATTTGTAATGATATAATACTTATTTAGTTGAAAAATAAATTCTATAAATTTCCTTGTCATGTTTTATCTTCAGTTAAGAATATTCATTATCAAGAGGTTTATCAAACATAGACACTTCTTCCTTAGAAGGTAAAGTATTATCTTCAACAGAAAATGATTCATCATCCGAAGATTTATAATATTTATTATCATTAAAATTATCATTCAAATATACATTTTTTATAGATTCTTCATTATGTACCATTGCTATTAGAAAATTATTTTCAATGGGTAATCTGTCTAGTAGACCAAGATTATTCTGAACAAGAAGATTCATACTCGGTTGATTCAACAAAAGAGTCTCCACCACTGGAAGTACAAGTTTCATTGACATTCAAAAAATTTGTAGATTTAGCCTTGTAATACTTTTTTCTATTCCTCTCAGAATGCTTTTCCTTTCTACCCTCCATTATAAGCATAAGGCAACCTGGGATGATATGCACTGTTCTTTTTCATTCATAACAAGGGACTTCTGAATCTTTCATGTCTTTTCATTATTTTTTCTTATATATACACCTAAAGTCATTCTATTCAACTATACTTTTTATTCTTAAACCAATATTAGCAAACTCATACATAAAAGGCTCAATTTCACCATATTCTGATAAAATAGTTACTTTCTTATAAATGGATCATGTAACCTTTTTCTGGAGATTTGGACTTAGTAGTAGTAAATCATAGTATTCCATTACCATTTTCTATTTATTATTATCATCAGTTATTATAATTCTTGTATAATGATGAATTAGAGTTCCAAAATGTTTATCAATAGTAATTTGGGATACATTCTTATTATCATCTATTGTTGTTATATTAAATTCCCACTCATTAGTCATGATATCTACAATCTTGTCTACTAGAGATTCATCATCAAGAAATTACTCACCCATAGATTTTAAATTTGTAACAATAGTCATAAACATTTTTTTCACCTTACATACTGACTCTCCATTATGAAATAAAAATACATGATATTTTTATCTAATCAAAGCTCTTGTAGTTTCTTTAACATTGGATGTTCCAAAATGAGTAACATCCAATTTCTTCAAAATACAATTTGCAGCTTCACAAGACTAAATATGAATATATATATTCCAGGTCATTGAACACAATAAATTATTACATACCTTCTAGTTTAGTTGATATTTTGACATTTCTTGATTTGTGAATGTTCTGACTTCTTTTTCAGAAATCTTGTAATCTCATGTGGGCATGGAAAATATGTCCACACTAGTATTAATAATAAAAGTCGACATACGGTCTCTCTAATAATCAAATACATTCCCATCAAATATAGGTGGTCTTGTTCTATTTTAATTATCAATCAAGACAAAATTCATAATTTCCACTCATAAAGTAAATATCATTCCATAAAAAATTGTTAACATTATATGTATATAAACAAGGATAAAAATTCCAATGAAAGAAAAATATTAGCACAATTATAAGATGAGCAAGAAAACATATATGTGAGTATAAGTATTTCATAGACCTTCTATAAAACCAATTGTTGGATCAAAATATGAATGTAGATGATCAATAACAAGAGGGGTGTGAATTTTATTTTTAAAAAAGTTTCATTTTTAACAGTAAGGAAAACAATGCTTAACAATGTTAAATAAGGAAAATTCACAAGACCATTTTTAGTTCTAAAAACTTTATAGGTTCCAGACAAGTGGTTATGGAAATGACACATAAGAAATGTTTACAAGGAAAATATTCTACCTTAAAGAATATATAATCATACTTATCAAAGTATACAATAGTACAAGAAAGTAAAAGATAGTTATACTTTCTTCCATTATCAAAATACAATGAAAATAAACGTGAATCAAAACAAAAAAAGTAATAAAAATTTTAACCCAAATAGCTGGGTATCCAACAGTCTTTGATAAAGGTCCATTGATTTATTCTTTCAATATATTCTGTCTTACCCAAACCTACATTAAACCCTTGATAGGAATTTTGGAACATGCCATTTCTATCCCCACAATCCCTCGATCTTTATGGTAGTTGTATTCTCATTCTTCTTATCCCAGGACGTCCTCGAACATTAAATAAGTTGACATATCAGTCTTCATATCCATGGAAGCACTCGATTATACCCAGTAACAACTGTAATCACATGAAGTAATCTGAACAAGATGTTTAGTACACACAAGGAATGAGACTTTCTATCTCTAGAAATCACATCAGCAGCATGAAATCTATAGATTTATAGACTAGTGTTGAGCTCATTCAAATGAGATCCTATTTATTGGCACTTCCCCAGCATTCACCTCCCTCCTCCAATTATTATATTTTTCATTGTATTTCGAAGGGACCTGTACACATGTCACTCAAACATTGGTTTGTTAGAAATAGATTGTATGACATTATTTCATTACTATAACAAGTTTTTGTAAAATAAGGTTGCTTAACCATATCTTTTTTTGAGAGTCTACAGAAAAATAATGGTCGAAGTATAACTAAATAATGAATCGGATAAAATAAATCATGTATATTCAGATCTTTTGTTTTCAAAAAATTCATAACTTGGATTCTTTAGATATCAGAGTTTGAATTCCAATGAATTTAGTATCTGAATTCTGAAGATTTTGGAGTCTGAATTATGAGGAATCCAGAGTCTTAATTCTAGGGAATCCAAAGTTTGAATTATATGAATTTCAATGTCTAAATTATTGAGAATTCTAAGTTTGAATTTCAGAAAATTCAGAATATGAATTTCAGATATTTCAGTGTATAAATTTTAGAGAATTCAGAGTATGAATTTCAAAAAATTTGAAGTTTGAATTTCACTGAATTCAAAGTCTAATTATCATAGAATTTGGAGTCTAAATTTCATATAATTCAGTTTCTGAATTTCAGAGAATTCGACATCTGAATTTCAGATAATTCGGAGTCTGAATTCTGAACCAGATAACCAAATTCTGTATATCAAAGTATATATAATATTTCATGTTTTTATGTGAAAATGAATTTTATACTTTAGAAATAAAATGAGTTGTATTTAGAGAAATTATAAAATGAACTATGAAAACATAGGCATGGATAAAATTTATTTGAAGAAAGAAAATTGTCCTTATTACAATAATTCATAGTGAAAACATAATTTTTCTTAAAATAGAATGTTTGTGATATTCAAAAACATAGAAGAATGGAAAAGTCATAAGGAAACCTTATTGACTCAATAGAAAAATCTATGAAAAAATATTTAAATAGAATAAATTTCGAGCACATACTCTTTTATAATATGAAAAAAATGATTAAAGGGTTATTGATAAAACTACTCAAGGACTATTAGTTCTCAAAACACCACCCCTATGTTATAAAATCATGTAGATGATGTGTTTAGTAATAAATACCATGAGGTTTTATCGAACATAATTTTTTAAAAATATCCTATATTCATGGATTTATAGAATTTTCATATGGGAATCATTATGGAAGGAGACAAATCACATCTATTCTAATGGATTTATAATCCATTCTTATTTGTAATAATAACAAGTTATCATCAAAATGATGTGAATAGTCAATAAAAAATCAAATCCATAAATGTGTTGATGTTAATAGTATTCCTATATGAATATTTTATTCTGTTCATTAAAATGTGCTTATGTGATTAATTACAACCTATGTCGAATAAATTAATATTAGATGAATCCCTTTTCTCAAATTTATTAATACACCATTGTAGAACCAATATGTAACTTGATTTTGTGAAATTTATTTTTTTCAGATAATATTATATGGGATATTATAAACCAAGTTATTCATAGATATTAATCTGGTAATTTGGATAATGAAATATATTTATTGTTTCATGTAGCCACTTCCTACTCATATATGGAAATTAGATGATATCACTATGAAGTATTTCATTGGTTGACCAAAGACATTGAATATTAGTGATGGAATAAGGGTAACTTTTGGTCACATTAACATGTCCTCAAATTTACTAAAATAATGTATGATATACCTATTGATAAGATCAAATAATTACAGATTAAAAAAATTTAGGACACTTAATGGGGGAACACATTTGATTGTATATAATCTTTATCTATATATTCCATTAAAATTATTCACTATTCATCAAAAGTATTCCAATAAGGAGCTACATTTAGGCCTAAAATATCATCATCATACTGATAGTATTCATAAAATGAAAATAATGAAATTAAAATATAGGTTTAGTTCTAGAATGGTTGACATTCAAGTTATATGGGATCTTTATTTTCCTTTGATGGAATTGTATTATATAATATCTTCCATTCATTAATTCAAATGGAATCATATGATGCGCTGTGTGGTAACATTTTTTTAAAACTACTTTTTGGGATAAAGTTTGAGTATTGAAGTTTTTTGGGCCATATCTCAGTGAGAATGCAATAGAGAATATGATTACAACTCAGAATAATATTAAGCGGCTAAAAGTATCCAAATTTAATTAAAAAAATAATGAATTATTTGTTAGATAAAATGATAGATAATGTTATATTGAATTATTATAAAATGAAAAGTTTTTTTTATTTTAATAAATGAAATATATTTCCTAGGTACTTCAGGTCATTAGATGTATTCGAAATAAGAAATTTTTTGTAATACCATTGGGAAATTCCACCAAACCTCTCTAATGATCCTGATGTGTCTATATCTATATATTAATGAATTACATTATATTCCTAACACATTTTCTCAAATCTATGGAAATAAATTTGGAACCATATTTTTCTTATTATGATGTGAGGGAATGGATTCTTGAGAATGGTGAAAATGTGTGTATATTCAAATGACTTAGATGGTATGGGAACATAAAAAATTTAACATAAAATAGGTGTGTGGGATCTTTAATAAGTTATGACGAATAAATACAAACATATAACAATAATGTGTTATTTTAAAAATATATTTGAGTGGATTTTATAGGGATTTATGAATCAAATAACCATGTTTCAATTATAGAGAGTAATATATTATTCATAGGGAAACTATATAATAGATCAAAAATTATTTTTATAGAATGTCACTAGAAAAGAAATTACCAAAATTTAAAAATTCATTTTTTTGAAATGAATTTATTTATATCAATTAAATTTGATATTTACCATAGTGTTAGTTTTTGTGATTTATAATAAATAATTTATACTTAGTTTAATAAAAAAATATTTATTTTTTAAAACTCTACATTTCTTAAAATTAAATTTATTTATGAAAAATAGTAATTTTATTAAAATAAATACCAAAATCGGATATATATTTCAAATGTAATATAATTCATATAAAAATAAATTTTTAATCTAATAAATATAATCATTAAATTTTAGAAATGAATTTTATGTTTTTTTTCAAATTAGAATTGTACGTATTTTTTCTATTTGAATAAAATATGTTTATGGAAACTTCTAATTAGAAATATTTTTGAAAGATAAATTACTTTTCAATGAATGAAAAAATACATTTATTTTCATAGGAATAAAAAAAATATTTTATTTTTTGAAAATTATATGTATACTTAGACATGAATTTATGTGGAAAACAAAATTTACTTTATTTTGAATAATTTTTTTAATATAAATTTTAGAAACATGTATAAATTGAATTTAATAAATTCAAATATATATTTAAAATCATAATATAAAAATATTATAACGAGTATACATTAATTTTTTAGTTATGAATAGTATCATTATTATAATGTGAGTTACAATGGAAAGAGTTAAAGTGGATAAAACATATTAAAAAATGATAATGGTTTTAATGTCTTAAAAACTTATATAAATCTAATTTTGTTGTCAAATTTAGATCTATATCATATCAACTTAAAATTTGAGTTATTTGTTTGGGGTAATTTTCTTTATATAGGAAATAATATATTTCAACATTTCAACAAATTTAAAACATGTTACCTACCCAATTTATAAATGGATGCCACCAATGGTCACTTACACACACATAATGATCCAATTAGATTAGAAAAAAACCCAAATTACAATTTTAATATCCAAAATTTTATCCTAGATGTTCTATTTTGATTATATTTTCATATTAATAAGCCTTTTCAGAAAAACATAAAATGGTTATCCAATGATGTGGTATATATCATAACCGAGTATTTTCATTTTATTTCATATTAATTATAAATAAATTCTACTTTTTCCATGATGTTATTATTGTATCATTATCATAAATATTATATTGTGTTATTATGTAAATTATGAAATCATTATTCATCTCATTATCTATAAAATGTGAAACGAGAGCATCATTCATGCATATACATAGACTACCAACTCATGAAACAATGTAATTTTTTTATCAACACAATTCATGAATGGTTATTAGGATTAAAATAATATTTATATAAAATTTTGATTATATTATTATTATTTAAAATATAAAATATCAATTACATATTTACATTTCAACACTTTAAAAATTTATAACATCACCCATGAAAACTTGCAGATTACCATATCCAATACGATGTGATTCAGTAGTCTTGTTTTCCATTAAATAAGTATTCTTAATATATTTATATAATGAATATAATTGTTATAATTATATATAATATGAAACCATTTGAACTCTGTGACTATTGAAAAAATAAAACTAAACGTACATTAAAAACTATTGAATTGACACTTAAAATTATATTATGTAATGAATTATAAGGAAATGTGTGTTTAAATGTTTGAACTAGATCATTTAATATTTTACATGTATATAAATGGTTTGGATATATATTTATCATAATTTTAAATTTTTTATTTATTTAGTTTAACTACAGTAACAAATAATGTCATACCTAATGTAAGGGTTGATTTAAAAATCACATCATTATTCATAGTTATATATTTCTATGGATCAATTGGAGCATACATAAGATGTATATATCATGAAATAGATTTAGTTTTTCCTATGGATTTATTAAATTAATGTACTAAAAATTAGAACATTTATTTTACAAAAATATAAAATTTTATCAAATATAACCGGAATCATTGTTTCTCATGTCCATATTTTGTTAATAAATTGTTACAGAATTTTTTTAATATAATATAAGTTTTTATTATAATAATTTATTACAATATATTTATTAAAAAAATAAAAAAGATCTATCTTATTTATGATTGAGATATTTTTAATTAAATGTACTAAAGGAATATTTTTTCAACCCTTACTGCACGAATGACTTCTCCCACTGTCATAACTATTATTTTCAAATGTGTCATCATTAAATGTTATCATAGTTAATTGAAAATAAAAAAATTTATTAATTTTAAATAATTATTTATATTTTATTGAAATAACTTCAAAATGAATATTTTATATTCCTTTTGAAATGATTTAGTGTACATTTAAAAGTATTCTCATTTATGTTAAGATCCATTAATAATTGTTTTTTATTTACCAGGGAACTTTTCTAATGATACCATCAATGTAAGTTTATAATATTTAAAAATAACATGTTTTTATATTTTTCTGGGACAATATAATAATATTTTCAATTCTATTTTTTTAAACATCAATGTTTTTGATGATTTTTATTTAATTTTTTCAATTCTTTTATATGATAAATATATTTGAATTAGTATGTGAAGAGTGATGTCTATTATATATGGTTAATGAGTCGTTATGTATGATGAGAAAATATATTTTGGATGTCTCATAAATTCATCATCTATTTACAATTGATTTAATACACTAATATCACTACTACAAAAATGGAATTTAACAATTCTAGAACTAGAGTTTATCGGGGAAAGAAATGCACTAACTACATGAGAGAGGATAAAACCCCTAGTCATTCATCTACACTGAAAAGGATCTAATAAAATAAACCTTTATCAGTGCTTCTATGAGCATTGATAATGTAATCCATTATCTTCACTATTAAATGTGCTGATAAATATGGCCATTATCAGGGCTTTAAAACGTGTTTATTATAGAACACACTCTTGTGGGTTGTAATAGAACATTGTAGCACCATTATGGTTTACTATTCCAACACACCAAAGAACCAAAAACACACTTGATGTGAACAAAAACAATTCCCAATATAGTATTTGAATAAGATTCAATTTTCAACCTAGAAACAATGAAATAGCAATATATTATTGACATTTTAACCCTTAGTTCATACAATTGAATAAATTAAATTTATTATATACATTTAAAAACATCATTGGTACTGATCATTTAATCTTTACCGGACTAATGAAATTAATGAACAAATCGCCCCAGCTCATGTGAAAGAACTCACCAGTATAAGAGAAAAAATATTATGTTAGTAATAATATAAATAAATGAATTAATAAAAAGTGTTGATTTTAATAAAATTGAGGTCAATTTTATATAATAAGATGCACATGGAGTCATACCAGTGACACCGTGAATAAAATTGATATGTGGATGATTCCAACATAACTCAAATGACTTCTAGATAGTTTTTGTAATGTATCAAAATAATCTGAATATGGTTTCTCAATTTGGATCACGTGAGTTGCCTTTATTACTAAAATGATATATTATATATAAAACACACAGTTTTGACTCATTTTGATCATAATATGTAACATTTTTACATGAAATGGATTCTATCACATCAGAAATGAATTATGAATATTTCTCATAAATTATAAACAAAATCCGATTTGGATTAATCAGTATTCGGTGAGTGACACATTTTGAAATAAAATTTCAATTATATATTTATATTGGAAATTTTGTGCATCAGATTGAGGTTTGGAAGATTCATTCGGATTTCCCACCCATATAATGATGACGCGACATGATCATATTCAATTTAGTTCCAAGGGAATTCATTATGCAATTATAGAAATGAGTTGTGAATCTCAAATCTCTGTTTGAGGAATTTGACTCTAATACATTGTGCCTCATTAAAACATCATGGATATATATTTTAGACAGATCATCAACCATTTGATTTTTACGAATTGGTATTAAATGGGATGATTTGGTAAGATGATCCACTATCAACCATATGGAATAATATTTTAGAACCATTCTTAGGAGTCCTGTAACAAAATGAATCTGTATCTACTCCCGTTTCCACATTGGGATAGGTTAAGACTGCATCATCCCTGCTAGTCTCTCATGCTCTTCCTTTACTTTCTGACAAGTTATGTGCTTAAAAATGAACTTAGACACCTTCTTTTCGTGACTTTCCATAAAAAATGTGCACCCAACACCTTATACATATTTTATGTTCCTGGATTTATAACCCATCTTGAATGGTGGTAGGAATGAAGGATTATTTTCCTTAAAAGCCTTATGTACAAGAATTCAATTACTAAGACACAAAATTGAACACCCATCAACTTTCAAGCCCTCAATAGTCTCCCCACCAATGAGTTTTGAACTCATAACCAAACATCCTGCATGGGATGTTGATATATATTTCACCATACTTACCAAATAAGGAACAAGAATAGATGAGATGAAAACTGAATCATCACGTCGTTCTTCACATTCCTAATGCATGTCGGCTAGGACTGATATAAATTTCCATTCATCTGAATATTCTTTCACCAACTGAGCATATGAATTTCTACTGAATACATCTTCAACAAAATTCTTTTTAAGTGTATATTCATCAATTCAAAGTTAAATATTTAGAGGTACTCTATCCACCTCCTTGGCTCATATTCAAATCTCGGTGTGAGAAAATGTGTTTCATGATTTTGTGGTCCCTGAACACAGTATATTTCTTACCAAAATGATAATGAAACCATGTATTCATGTCATGGATGACATCAGCTAACTCCAAATCATGTCTAAAGTAATTATTATCATGCACTATCAAATTCATTGAACTATAACCCATGACAAGGTATTTATCCATGATAACACAGCCCAACCTTGATCCTAATGCTTCATAGCAGACCACATACCCTTGTCCTCATTTTGGAAGAATCAATATAGGTGCTGATATAAGACATAAATTTTGTTCCTAGAAAGATTTCTTGAATTCCTCTGTCCATTGAAATGGAGAGTTCTTATTTTTCAATTCCATCATTAGTGAACCTTATCTTAATAAATCACACATAATGTGTTTTTAGTAGACAGCTATACCAAGAAAACCTCATATCGTGAATTCTTTATTTAGTGGTTTCCTTGAGATAATAGCTTCTATATTTTCAGAATCAATAGAAACACAATTCTCTAAAATGACATGGCCATGAAAATGTAATATGGTATCCAAAAATAACTTCTTTGATAATTTGGCATACAAATAGTGATCTTTCAATATTTGTAACAATGTTTACTGGTTATCAAAATGGTCAGCCTATGTCTTTGAATATAGCAAGATGTCATCCCCAAACCCAAAAACAAAAGAGAATAGAGATCATTGAAATATCTTATTCATCAATTCCATGAATACCGCTGGTGCATTTTTCTAAACGAAAGGAATGAATATATATTCGTAGTGACGAAATCTGCTTCTAAAAGTTGACTTTGTAATATCATCCTTCCGAACTCGCAATTGGTGATATCGTGATATAAATTTACTCTTGTAGAACCACTTATCTCTACTTAAGGGATCTAACAGGTCATTAATACGTGGAAGTGGGTACCTGTTCATTATTGTAACATGGTTTGGCTTTTAATAATCAACACATAGCCAAAGATCTACATCTGTTCTCTTCACGAACAAGATGAGTGCTTCCCAAAAAGACATACTTGGTCGAATGAAACCCTTTTCATTATAGCTCCTCCAACTATAATTTCAAATAGTGTAAATCTTTAGGTTCCGTCTAATAAGATATAAGGGAAATCAGTCTAGTTCACAAAATTAGATCAAATGAAAACTTTACATCCCTTAGAGTTGGTGTCCCTAAAAATTTATTGGGAAAGAAATTAGTATATTTTTTCAGAAATGCTGGAAAACAATTTTTCTCGATATCTTCCATTGATTCCTAATTCAACGCCATCAACTAATAAGATATAGTTCCCACCATTGGTTCCAACAAAAACTTTTCCCTTTTTTTAACAACATCTCTCCTATGAAGAGAAGCTTGATGTCTTACTCTGTTAAGAAACTAAATGTTCTCCTAAAATAGTCATTGTGAGCCTTAAATGTTGTCTACTAATTCATACATTTTATTACATCATAGACATCCCTATATAACATTATGATATCCCATATTAGATCATCTTCATCAAGAGATATAGATCTTCCTCTACAAACAAAGGCATGAAATTCTCTTTCCCCAAGAAGAGTTTTGTGTTTTCAGAAATAAGGAATAATTTCAATCATTAAAGATTTAAAATATATAGAACAAGAAGAAATTAAATAATGTGATGCATGAGTATCTAAGATCACTTTCACAATTGTAGAATTAAAAATAACAATACGTCTCACTCTAGATGGTACATCATTCCCATCAATAATCCTATTCTCAGCTCCATACAATTGCTTCATCTCTACAATGTTCTAATTATTGTCCTACTGATATTTCCCTAGTTTAGGAGTCATAGTATTTATTGAATCACCATGGCTATCTCTACTCTACTAATGAGACTGATTCTAATTTCCTTTCCTTTTCTAAGAATACGATGCTTTCAACGCCTGAGATGTGTCTCAAGCACCTGACTGTGGAGCACTATGACAATATAGCAGAAGATTCCCCATATGTTAGCAGTAATGAAATGATCTAGGTTGTTCCATACACTCTCGTTCTATGTGGTCAAGAAAACCACATTGAAAATGACCAGATTTTCTCTTGGTTATTGGAGGAAGGTTCACTGATCCAGTCGAATAATTCTGATTTCCACTTTGACATTGAAAATAGGTATATCTTTTATACTTTCACCTAGTTTTTTAGTTCATACTACTTCATGTAGGTATCATCAATTCCTCCTCCTATAGATCCCAACATATCATGTACATCCAAAGTCACTCTGTTCACCATCCCTGGATAATTAGTAATTGGGAGCACCACAATCTTTGATCAAATCTCTAGATTTAGCTCTGATCAATGATGTGTCCCTTCATGGATGCACTTGTCACAACATCTGGTGAAATGCTCTAAAAATTTATGAATTTAGCCACATATTCAATGATAGAGATATTATCATGCTTTGAGATAAATAAGTTTTTTGTTCTCAAGATTTTGAACATATGAATGTTTAATTAGTTATTGTACAATTTCTAAAAATTATCGATGGGAAATACTTCAACCAATTCAGCATGCATTGCTAGATCCCACCACTATCGTTCCAGATCCTCGAGCATATTAGTCGCCTACTTGACATTGATATCTGATGTCGTGCCGAGGAAATAAAAGATATTATATATCCTACTCACCCACACGTACGTTTTTTCAGGTTTAGCAGAACCACAGATGTTAGGTGGATTCTACTTCATGTACTAGATAGTTTGGTCCACATTCCTTTTCTCATTACTACGGTTCCCCATATCCACTTCTTGAATATCTTAGACAATACTCTAAACTATTTATTTTTTCACCCATGGTTTAGGTGTAACCACATTCTCTGTAACTTCCTCTGGTTTGTTCCTACAATGTCTAATAGGATCCATTTTATGGATAAATAATAAACTCCATCAATATAGCTCTATAGGAACACATGGCCTATCATTTCAAACTCTATCACATTAACTATCACAAAACTGTTTTCCAAAAAAATCATTTTTCCGTATTCAACCATTTTTTAAAAATTTCAAGTTTCTTTTTGAAAATTAATATAATTTCAAAATACCATAAGCATTTGTTGTTTCAAAATCATTCATTTGAAAAAAAATTAGTACTTTTTAAAAAATCCACAATTTTTCATACAATGAATCATTACTTTTAAGGACATATGCACTCTTAGTGGGATGTAATTCCTATACAATTCAAGTCATGCTTGCCTCATTGGAAAAACCCATGAAAATGTGGTTTCAAATTACAATAATTATTTAAACACTTATGTACCCAACAAACTTATAAATTAATGTTCAGTATAAAAGTGTTATCTATGTCCTTTTATGTAATGAATTTTTCGTTCTGACAATCCTACTCCATTATATAATTCCATCCCAGGTAAGGGACACAAAATATTTCCATCTCTACAACAAAGAACGCTGAAGAATACATCTTAGGTAAGGAATTAACATGCTGATACCAATTGTACCAAAATGGAATCACTATATTGATACCATTTTTACCACAAGACCATACAGAAACAATTTGAAATGACCCACTAAGTATTCTTGTCTTGATACTAGAATGAGTATTTACAAGGCCTTAAAATACATCCCAAAGGTGCCAATTGCTGGAAATAAATACAAAGGTGTTTCAAAAACAAGTGGGGGTCGATTTATATTTTATTAAATAAATAAATAACCCCATAAACCATAACCCAATCATTCACTAAATGATGCATGTACAAAAGAAAGACAACTAAACAAATTTATGTATATGAAAACCTCATCAAAGTGTGAAACAATTAAAGTACAAAAAAATATCAAATTAAGCAATGGTTAAACAATTAAAGACTCCCAAGACACCACAAGAGTCCATTATCTACATCCTCCAAGCTAAAAAACCACCAAATAGACCATGTCTCACGAGGTAGTGCCAAAAACATGTGAAACATTACATTTTCCATTGTCCTAGAGCATTGCATCTGAATAAGAACTATAGTTCCAAATTAAAGGTGATTATGAACTCATTAGGTTTTCCCCAATTAAATATTTACTCATGAAACTAGGATAAAAGAGTTATTAACATTTACGTAAAATCATTCAAATAATACAATATCTCTAAATAGTATATATCGAAATATAAACATATTCAAAAAACCATTTACAACC
Source organism: Viscum album (assembly GCA_963277665.1). NCBI lineage: Eukaryota > Viridiplantae > Streptophyta > Magnoliopsida > Santalales > Viscaceae > Viscum > Viscum album. The sequence continues at coordinate 105,611 of CAUJRU010001521.1, read as the reverse complement.
ATGTAAAAACATAACGAAATGAAATTTATTTCAGAAAGTTTTATGTCAAAAAACTAACTAATCAAGGATTAAAACATATTCTGATTATTATTCTAGAATACACATTACATAGTTCACAACTCAAACACACATGAATGCTTCATTCTACTGGTCCATACTCATGAGAGGTCTCTCATCCAATTACCTTATGTCCTAATGAAACACACCCCAAATCCAGGGGCATGTAAATTTACCCCTCTGGTACACATACATTATTTAGGGGTACATCAAACATGATCATTAAAAAAAACAATGTATGAAAAAACAATTCCAAATATTCATTTCAAACTATTTCAATAAAACATTACTTTTATTGAAAACCAAATAACAAATGAATTTAAAAACAACCATTACATTCAAATAAAACTACCAATATTAATTGAAAACATCTAATAAAATCTATGTGCCACAATTCCATAAAATCCCTTTTTTAAAATACTTATTTTATAACAATGAAAAAAATAACTTTATTGAAAACACCCAATTTCCTAGATTTATACAATTTACCAACCAATCAAAAAAGATGGATTCCAAAAATTTATAACCATCCAATTTATGATATATTCATCAAAAAGAAATTTTTTTTAAAGAAGAATAAATTGCTATATCCAGAGGAGTTGAGATTGAATCCCCCTACCACATTGTTTAACACAAAACATGATAGGGATGAAAAACACTTAAGAAAAATAGGTTGATTCTTCACGAACCTCCTTAGATATCTTCACCCTGAAATATTGAGACTAAATTTAGACTTATTTTGAATACAAACTCATATATCAACACATAAAATGTGTAGATTTGAGAAACCAAGAACAAAGGAGAAGTAGATCTATGTAGATCTACGAAAACAATCAATACTAATCACATACCTCAAGAATCGAGGATTGAAACACTAAGGAAATGTTCACATTGAATAGAAATTAATTGGGAGAGGTAATTCTTCCATAAAGGAAGAGAAACCTCATGTTATGTCCTCTTAAGATCCAAAATGAGCCACTTAGAAATATAAATTTTTGAGATCCACTTTTTTAGGATATCACATAAACCATTAGCACAGTTAGTTCGCATAGTTAGACAAACCATGCACTAACTATGCATTAGCTACTACCTAGGAAGACACTCGCACGACCTCCTCAAAAAATCTCCCTAATCATTCACACATTGTTCCAAATCTCTCTACCTCAAACATCCCATTTCACACAATTTATACTAAGGTGGCCGCAAGGTTCGGATAAACTGTGTGAGGCCATGCACCTCTCCTTTATCCCCAAAAACTTACTAAAAGTTCACTGAACTCTCCCAACAATACATCTTATAAATTATAACCAAAACAACAAAAATAAAGAGTCACATACCGAAACATGGGGGTACTACATGATGCAACCATTATCTATAAAAAAATAGAATCGAACAAACCCACGATGGATTTTGTCATAGTTCATCCAAAAAATATATAGGAAGTAATTCCATATATGGTTTTGTGAATAATAGAAATAATAATTCCAACATATATTATATTTTATAAGACTTATTAATTTATAAATTTTCTAGGATATAAATTATAGATGTGGTGAGGTTGCATGGACCACCACTATCCATTATAACTGATCATGATCTAAGAATTATTTCAAAATTTTAGAAAACTACACAAAATTATATAGAATAAGATGTTAACAAATGTATAACCTATCACCCCCAAACTAATAGAAATTATTAGTGGACTACCTTGAAACATAAGGACATTTTTAGTGAATGATAGATGAAAATCAAAGGATTATGTGATAAATAACATAATTTTTCCTATTTACCATAAAATTAAAGTTTTCACTATAGGATACAAATAAATCTATATGATTTCCATTTTAATATGGATATAGATCAACTTTTTAATGAGATGTAGTTTTCAAATCTATGTTATTGTGTGAAATTGTTTTTTGAAGAAACAACTAAAAAGATCATGATCATTCTGCAACATCATAGGGAATCTCAAAGGACACTATATATTTATGTTTCCCATCATCGATGAGGACTAATATTTGAGTTTAGAGATATAGTGTTATTATGCATATATCAACAGAAATGAATCACTGAATTTTTTTAATATGATAAAATTATATATGTCATACATTGTTGACATTGAGATTCCTGATCTCCTCAGTTTTTTGTCCTATTAAATAAATCTATAACCAAATATATATCATTTACATGATTTGTTCCATTATACATCATGTATATGTACATTCTAGATCCTTAAAATGAACTAAAATATTTTTTATTAATTTTAAATCTTTATCTCCCTTATGTTTCATTGTTCCTGAAGATCATAGATTATGGTGAATATTTTACACACAGAATGAAAATAAAATAATTTCCATATATTATGACCAAATGGTAAGTATGTGGAGGAGACAGTAGAATCAAGGGAAAAAAATGAAATCAACGTAGACACATAATTTTTCTTTATAGTTGATAACAAAAATTTTGGGTGATATTTTTTTTAAGGGGTGATGAATGTAATAACCCATAATTTTAACAATTTCATTTCCCTTTTCAATTTCCTGGTATATTTTATTTTGTATAATATTATTTAAAAAATCCCATTCAACACATGATAGAAAAAAAATATAATTTATTAAATTTTAAATTAAATTTAGAACATAAAAATAGAAGTTCAAATGAAAAAAATACAACAGGAGAAAAACATAAAACATGAAAACTATAATATAAAAATTTGAACCATCCCAATCACCCAGAATAATCTCACCCATGAACTGCAATATAGAAATGAAATAATTATTTAAATTAAAAAATCAATTTTTTAAATTAAAATATATAAATTTCATTGAAAACATTTTTTAAATTCATAAATGAAATATGAACTATTTATATATGACATAATGCCAATATGAGAATTATAAATCTGACTATCGGAAGTGTAACCTTACAACTAAAATAATAATCAAAACATTATGTATAGTAACCTGTCTATTTTGAATAGTATCATAACCATTAAAATAATTTCATCATCTATGTAACTATAGAATAATATTTAGTTTTCTAATAAAATTAATTTCATGAAATCTGATTTTATGAAAAAAATGAATAAATGTTTTAAAAATGGTAAAAAAGTGTTTGTATTTTGAAAAACATATGTTATATTAAAATTTATGGGTAAATATTAAAATTAATAATAAAAATCATTTAAATAAAATTTTATTATAAAATAATATTAATTAGCATTATAGTAATAATATAATATTATGAAAACAAATGTAATATCCTAAATGATTATAAAATTGATCATAAAATATCAGAAGATATTTTTCAAATAACTAAATATTTTATTGAAAAATACTTTGTTATATTTTTAGTAAATTATTTTCATAAAACTATTTTAATTTTTTGAAAAAATATATTAAAAAATGGGTAGGTATAATTTTTTCATTATTATAATGTATTTTAATTCATTATCGAATAGAAAAATATGATAAACATATAATTTTTAGCATTAATAGTTATTTATATCAACCATTGAGTGATGGATGATATAATAAATTTGTTTCGTGAACTCACATTAATTAATTGCAATATATAAACACAATAATAAAAATATTGGTGGTTTTGAGAAAAAATAATAATGGAATAAATTTTATATTAAAAAACACTCCTCCGATCAACTTATAAATATCACTCTCACAACTAGTTTCTCTCACACCCAATAATTCATTGAACACTCGCAATCTCACTCCATTTATCATACCAATCATCTACCCAATATTATATTGTTTTTGGTATCTCTGTTGACTATTCCAAAGATCCATAAGTGGTATCATTAGAGGAGATACCCAATTGAAGATGTTAATTAAAAACCTAACCACTTACATAATAATTATATTCTTCCCATCCCCATATGCTTTCCATCCACCATGAATTTGAAATATAAGTACCCTAAATATAAAAATGTATTATTTTTATAGTGGAATATCCATTTTCTACCCAACCCATTATTCATTATAAAATTATATTTATTTTTTAAAATTAGGTCGGTTGACTATGTCCATTAACAACATACATTAAATTTAATCACTTCCTTCATGTATGGACATATAATGATTAATATTTATAAATATCATAATCATAAGTTTATTATAAATTATATTATGTAATAAAATATATTCACAAATATTTAAATAATGAAAATGAATAAATTTATTACTTTTTGGTGGAGCAGAATAAATGAAATAATTTCAAACGAATAAAGATTACTCTAAATGAGTCACCACTATATTCAATAACACATGGATATTTTGGTGCACTAAATCTAATTTAAGGTCATGAATTTCTTTTCATTTCATTTATAAACCATTAATTCAATCATTCATGAACATAATTATTTTCCACACACTATATTGAATTTGGAATAAATAAATATCCATCCATAGAGAAGTAATAATAAACATAATGACTTAAAAATGAATTTATTATATTATAAATGGAAAAAATGAAAAAGGTATGAAATCATTTAATTTTTATATTTGTCATTATAATTTCAGTTTCTATATTATTTTATAATGGGATTCAACAAAATAAGATAAAGAAACTCTATAGACTACACACTTTTTTCAGTTTTATATTATTTTCTCTCTACCATACTTTTCCTTGAATTTAATGCAATTTAATTCATTAAATTAAATGATATACAACTCTTACAGATCTACCTATCATATTATTTATTTCAATTCTTTTGTTACACATGGAACATGTTCATTTATTAGTAAATTTATTAAAATGGTTCCATATTTGTGGTGATATTTCAATCACTTAAACGACACATAAAAAACAAGACGAAATTTTATTGACTGATTCTTGATTCAATTGTATATAAATTTAATTACATTTATTCTTTTATTCGATTAGTTTAAAATAAAATTATATATTTATTTCATATTTATAATTCATTTACCAAATCCTTAAACCCGATCATTTTAAATGGTTTTTTTACCTAATTTTATAACCCATATCCTGACTTTTCATAAATAAATTGCATATATTATATATATTCCTATTTATTTATATATGAATTCCCAAAATATTTAATTACTTCCCCTCATTGGATTCGTTATGAAATTTCAAATGAATATTCAGTAAGGCCATATTATGTTATCCATTATATTTCAATTTTTATTTTTCAATAGGATGATTGATTACATTAAATAGAACATATATTCATGTAAATTTTATGATGGTTACACTGATATCATTATTTACTAAATTGCGAAATTTTTATATCACATGAAAATATATATGTGGTACATAGAAGTAAACTTATTCCATGATGTGACTCTTACCACCATTTAATAGAGTTTTTTTGGGATATATATCTTTTACTTATAACATGTTTTATATTATTTCAGCATTCCAATTATTTCATGATCCTATATTAACATAATTACTTTGATACACTTCCAGATGATTATTCAGGATAATATTTTTAGGATATCATGTTATTCCATTTTACTCATATGTGATGATCTTTTATCTTCCTTATTACCATATTTGAATTCATATCTCAACCCTTTTTAATGTATTCCATAGGTTATCCTATGTTATTTTAGATTCTCAATGAGATCTAGGAGATCATAATGTAGTTTAAAAAAGATGATTTTTTAAATTTATTTTGATGTTTTATGAACCTAGTATCACAATAAAACATGTCCTCCATATCAATTTGTAGTATTTATATAGAATTAATGTTAAAAACTATATGTAAATGAATTGGGTCACTATATTCCCCACATATATTATAATATATGCATACTCCTCTTCGATGTAGTGCAGTGTGGACAATACAGAAATCCACATTATTCCCTCCTACTTCCATGAATTTCCCCCACCACATGTAACATCTACTTTCATTTCATTAGCTCATCACTAACTCCAAAGTACCACATATTAAGTGAATGAATTTTAATCTAATTAGAAGCTCTGGGATTGCGAATTGGCGGGTGAAGGTCCTCTCTCTTTCACTTATATTCCACTTCTAGGGTTTCAGCCCCCGGTTCCATTTTAGGGTTTTATCCCCTCATAGTTGTGTTATTCAGTTTTATTTCACTTTCATTTAATGTTTTTTCATTGTTCTAGTTAGGGTTTCATCTCCATTTCTTCTTCCTCTCTCGGTACTTTTTATGTTTTTTTGGGGTCTGTTGCGATGATGATGACATCGGAGATGGTGAAGTGACGATTGGATGGCGCCTGGTTAGTCTCTTCCTCGATCTGACTTCTATGATGTCCATGTTTTTGTGGAACATTTTCTTCCCATTGTTTCAGGAGTTCATCTCATGGTGTTGGTGGGCTTCGGTGGATTATGACTAGATTTCAACAATAATTTTGTGGCATGGGGCTGTTGTCGATGGTTTCATCAGCTGGCTGTTTGAGGAGGTCTTTTCTGAAGTCTGATTTGATTGAGTTTTTATCCTCCTACTCGCGAATCCTGGGTTTGTTTGTTCCCTATTCGGAAATAGTGATGGTTTTCTACGGTGAAGGCAATGGTGTTGATGGTGATGTTGTGTTCATGGTTCGGATTGGTTTGAGGCGACAAGACGGTGATGACAGATGCACTATTGAATCGACGCATCCTGGAAGGAGAATGTTTGGCTCCAGTGATGGGTGACGTGTCTTGTAGAGACCCGTATCTTGACGTACATTGACATTACATTACTTTTGCGGAATACTTAGTACATTACAAAAACACACACACAAGGACCGTAATAGTTTAGTGTCTTTGGAAACTCGGAACGTAATCTTCTAATCGTGGTGAAAGATCTTCAAAATCTCCCATAAAGATTTTCCTTTTTTTTACCTAAAACCTTTCTTTATATCCTGGGGAAAAGAAAACATAAAAGGGTGAGCTCAAATGCTCAGTAATGGTAAACAAAATAAATATCAATCACATCATATTCATAAGAACATAACATTTTGGAAATCATAACCTGCAAAAGAGAGCATAATTTCATAATCATGGGATAAATCATGGCAGTGAAAAAGTAATCCCAATAATCATAACTTATAACATGAAACATTGTGGCATACACACATAATCATAAAGAATCATTTCTTGTTAGTCAAGACTAATTGCCAAGACAATCTTAGTGGACAAAGTCCCTTTCTGAATCGAGTAACCCTCGTTTCTGTCCTGTTTCACTGAACCGGTATAACCTACCGTTCCAGCCCTGTCTATCTCATGAGATATAAAATCATTAACCAATGCATTGGAGGGAGATATAGGTCCCACCCATCTTATAATGAATCCTTTCTTATGTGTTCCACATAATCATAAAACATACATCATCGCATTACACATGTAACAAAAATGGGATTCTTGAAACATCATGACATCATAAATCAATTCATATAAGATAAAGGAATTCATAAAAATAATTCCATCACAACATGAACAAATCAATTTAATAATAGGGATAAAAACAGAACCCTTTATTATCTTAGATAGAAAATCATTTTGATAAAACACTTGAACTCCATTCTTGAGGAAAATATCCTTTTTTCATAAAAAACATTTTTCCTTTCATAACATGTCATACAACTTTAAAATAAAAGAAGTTGATTAAAAATAAACTTGAAAACTTGTAAAGGAAGCTTTTTGGAAACAATGTTTTAAAAATCCATTCATGCCGTATAAGTTAAAAAAAACATTCTTCGTACTTTTGTCGGAAAAGTCAAAAAGTACCTCGTACGACAAAAGATTCCTTTCATACATATTACTAAAAACTCACCGAAGGGTAAAAATGGATTTAAAAAATTGTAGTTGGATGGAAATAATATTACATATTTATGAAACATGGATGTGGATGATAAAATACACCCCAGTGAATACTTACGAATAAACAATCTCGGATAAAAATGAGATTGTGATATTTCCCTTACCTTAGGTCCGATTTGATTTGTACGTGTCCGAAGCTCCTGTATAATGGTTTAAATAATGTCATTTACTTATTACAGAATCATATTCATTGTTATTATATCATATATGGTTCACTTATGACATTATATTACCCGTTCTTTTGTAAATTCCATGTTAATGAAGCGTTTTGGGTAAAATCGTTTCTTTTATCGTAGGTGTTTTGACTTTTTGTTCTTGACATTATTATTACTTATATCATGATTTAATTACTTCCAGATTATAAAATATGATTTATATATCATATATATTCAGTATATATATATATATATAATAGATAGATAAATGAAATGAAAAACACCGTTCATGGAGACGGTCATCCGTACGTACGCATGAACGCTGTTTTCCTTTCCCTATTGTCTTGAATGGAAGTAAGTAGATGACATAAATATATATATATACATAAATCCAGTAGCTTTATAATGTCATATATTTCATTATTATTTCTTATATATACTTTATAATCATTCTTAAATGGTTAACATGGAGAATGAATCTCATCGCGTCGTGGAGACGGTAGTCCGTACGTACGCACGAGCGATGATATCATTTCCATAAATATTGAATTGAATTGGAGTGGATTATAAAATATATCAGAATCAATATGATGTTTTAATAACTATGTATAGTTATTCTTTACACCATTATACCCATCCATGTAAGGTGGTGGTGGAAAATAGATTACACCACGGCGTGGAGACGGTATTCCGTACGTACGCACGCGCGGTGATTTCTTTTTCCGTAGGATAGATAGATGGTGAAATAGGGTTGTTTCATACTTATAATAACATATCAGTATATGAGTGATACTGATGTTATTACTTCATAATGAAAAAACCTAATAAGAAGAAGTGGAAGAAGAAATAAAGATGAAAGAATTGGTAACGGTAATTACCTCTTCTTTGAAGCCCCTTTTGGAGACCTCCTCTTAGGTAACTAAAATTGGTCTTTTAGGAAGACCAGAACCTCTAGGATGTTTCTAGGGAAGTGGAGAAGAGATTTTGGCAGGGGTTGTCCGAGCTTGAGTGCTCAAATTGGTGTGAGGAGGAGGGGGAGGAGGTGTCCTTTTATAGGGGAGGAGAGGGGCACCTTAGGAATATCTCAAACTATTATTTTATATTAAAGTCAAAATTGGTTTATAATGGTTCCAAAGGGTCTTATTTCGAAGCTAAAGTGGGGATGGGTTGAAATCCTATCAACCGATAGGATTTAGACAAGTTTAGGTTCTTATTTTAACCTTATCAATTAGATTTAACTCTAAGTTAAATAATTTAACTTTTACCGTGTCTTTTTGTTTTCTTTCACTATATGGTTAATACACTTACTATAACATGCCAAAATAACCCCAAATTGTTTATTATTAATATATATATCCTTATCTAAGTCATTTGGCCGATCCTTAGTTTTTTAGGAATAAAATAACAATTAATAATATAATATTTGATTAAAAAACTATTTTGTGTCAATTTTGACACTATTTGATATATGATTTTTGTGAAAGTCATAACAGAATTATATGTTCGAACCAAGTTGATTAAATCAACACTAATATATCATAGTAACCTAGAAAATTAGTGGAATTCATAAAAAGTCTCAAATTACATTCATTTGAGTATTTATAACATCAATTATGTTAATATTTCCTTAAAAGAGTAATTACTGCATCATCGTTGTGTCATAAATAAATTAATTTATTTAAAGTCTAAAAATTATAAATAAAATATCATTATATAGGAAATCTTTTTAGATTTCTAATTAATATTTATAGTCGAATTTATCTTATGTATAACCCCATATTAAAAATGTTTTAGTGAATAAACATTGATTTTAACTCTTTTAACTCTTCTTTGAATTAAATAATAATAAATGTCCTAATCTAATCCAAGTGGGCCTAAATGATAATATTTTACACTTAAGGTTGTTTTTGGTAGAGATACACTTGTCCAATAGAATTAGGAAATGTGTTAGGGTAATATTAATATCATTCTTACCCTTAATTACCCTATTTACTTTTAACCGTGGTAAATAAAAGTAAAAAGTTACTATTCACCAAAAATTATTTTCATCTCATTGAACCACATTTTACTTACTGACATCAACCGTGTCTCTCGGATTTTTGAAATTCCATTCACAGAAGCGGTAAAATTATGTTTTATGAAAAATTCAGTTTTTTTAACTACCACTTAGTAGTTTCACTATTCATCAAAAAATGAAGGTTTTCAGAAAAATGCCAAAATTTCATCCTAAGCTATATTTCATATTCCGAATTCAAAAATGAAGTCTATTCTACCTAATTCATAACATAGAAGTTGCATTAATTAATTTTATAATTAAATCCCGCTGTTAAAACAAATAGCGTGTTTTTAAGAAACAATATCTATCAAAAGATTGACACTTGTTTATGTCTGGTTTAAATGTGCAATTACATCCGATGACCAACATTGTATTAAATTGTAAAAATATATTCTAAATATACTTTAAAACTACTCCAATTAATAATTTATCACTATTAATTATTTCTATTAAAAAAGTTGTTTTTTAATTATAATTTAGTAATTTTCACTATTCATCAGAATATGAAAGTTATCCGAAATGTACCAAAATTTCACCTTAGGCTAAATTCGATACTCCGAATCCGAAAATGAAGTTCATTTTGAAAAATAAGATTTACAGAATTTTAAAAAGTGGTTATTACTATTCATACCGGCTAGTTTTATTAATATTTTAATAGCATATCGTTGTTTAGTGAAACTCGGTATTGCGTATTACACACGCTATCGAGGAAGGTCGCGATTGCGTGTAATGCAAGGCAAGTCAAGGATGCGTGTTGTGCAAGATCCTAACACAAGACATTAAAAAGAATATTTTTTTTATAAAATCTAGGGCTGTTACATTCTACCCCCCTTAAAATGAATTTCGCCCTCGAAATTCGTCTGGGTTATAAATGGTTTACTATTTGAAAGTTTCTTTAATAGAAACCCACATCGTAAAAAGGAATATCAAAACCAATCTTTAAAAACAAAAGTATGAAACGTAACGGTTACCCAAATAAACTAATCATTGGGTTTCCACATAGGTGAAAATATGGATATGGAAGAGAAATCTAACCATCATGTTTTGATGGAGAGTGGTAGAGAACATGGCTATGGAAAAGCCAATAATCACAAATCCATAAATTTGTGACGATCTAAGGTACCATCCGATTCATCAGGTATAAGATCACTAGGACAACATTTTTGGTTTTCAAGATCATTTCCCTAATGTTGAAAATTTGAATTGGAATAAATATTTTCTTTATTTTGGTACAATCTCACTATTGTTCGTGCCTAGAACAATTTCCACTTCATCTCTTAAATAAATGAAGTTGAATTTGTTATTCATGAAGTGTTAGCAGATCATGTGATAGAATGACAGGTCATTCCATCTGTCTCAAACAAAAGGTTAGAAAAAATTATATACATAAGTCGATCTATAGTGAGATTAATCATATATAGTTCCTAAAATGGACTTATACTTCATATATCATACTGCTTAATATAATAAAACTAGTTTCTACTAAACAGGGACTTCTTGTAGGCCAGTGGTAGGCGATAAAGGCCAGTCGCACTTTGGTTGTGGGTTCGATTCCTACGACCTTGTCCGACGCGATGGGCTGTCGCCCGTCCTACAGGTTGTCCCTTTTTCTAAAACTATATTACTATAATATCGAAAAAAACTTCTATCCTTAAACAATACTAACTTATGTCTAACATAATCCATTCTAATCTTTAGGCTTATCCATAATACTGCAGTCCACTCTCATAATATAGTGAAAACGATTACCAGAGATTTAATACTATCGTTAATCCCCATATATATGTCTTGTTGGTCACATTCCAAACATTCAAAGCCCTTAATCATGTATTCTGTTGAATACCTTAGTGAAAACATGAATGCAGTTTAAAGTTAACACTTTCCACATACCAAAATCCTCAAAATTCTATATACTCAAACCATGATATCACTTAGTCCTTATATCAATCATGAGCTCGTGAATACTATCAAACATATTAGATTCTCTTTATCCCTTCATTATGCGCATATCATCCACTTTCCAAAAAATATCTGAATAACCTTTCATTGTTACTCATACCATTCATCATAAACTTTCAAAACTTAAGGAAGGACAACAGTGAAACAATCCTTAGATGTCTTTTTATTCTATAGTACAACATTACACATGATAAACATGTAATCATTCCACTACCTTCTTAAACCACTGACCGAGCTTCAATAATTCTTTCATCTCACATATCATTTGTAGTCTCTTCATCATCATCAACATAAATACTTCCCATACGACCATACTGATTATCTTCATGAGACTTTCCCTTAGGGCATCGGTTTGCATAATGCCCGTACATTCCACATTTAAAACATTTAACCAGTGTTGATGTCGTAGCAATACCATTATCCTCATCCCTGTTGTTAACTGAACCTTTTCCTTTGCACTTACTGGATTTGTGTCCTTCTTTTCCACACCCAAAGCATCTTCCAGTTCCTTTCAAGCATTCTCCTTGATGCCTCTTCCCACATGAATTACATAGGGGAAATTGAACTTTCTTTCCTCTATGATCATCATGAAAATCCATCTTTCTCTTATTAGACGAGTCAGGAAACTTACCAAATTTTACTTTATTGATCATATTATGAGATTGCTAATTCATAATAATAATTATATTTGGACTTCCAAATCCCATTTCATTATGAAGAATATCATTCCATTGTCCATCATATCCTCCATTATCGTGAATCATCTTGTTTCCAGCAATTCTCTAAAACCCAAAAAGAATAGTGTGAGAGGCAAAAATCATGCTAGGGAAAACAACATAATAAAGGGGAAGTACCTTCAATATCTAACATCTTAAGTTAAATTCTATGATCGGTAGAGCAATTCTAGGACTATAACCTATACGTATACTTAACCTTAGAGACATCCCTAGACATACCTTAGAAATATCTCTAGGGATCTCACTAACGTTTTCGCATCCTAGTTTCCAAAGGTTGACTAAACCTTTCCTCTGATACCAACTGTAGAAACCCGTATCTTGACGTACATTGACATTACATTACTTTTGCGGAATACTTATTACATTACAAAAACACACACACAAGGACCGTAATAGTTTAGTGTCTTTGGAAACTCGGAACGTAATCTTCTAATCGTGGTGAAAGATCTTCAAAATATCCCATAATGATTTTCCTTTTTTTTATCTAAAACCATTCTTTATATCCTGGGGAAAAGAAAACATAAAAGGGTGAGCTCAAATGCTCAGTAAGGGTAAACAAAATAAATATCAATCACATCATATTCATAAGAACATAACTTTTTGGAAATCATAACCTGCAAAAGAGAGCATAATTTCATAATCATGGGATAAATCATGGCAGTGAAAAAGTAATCCCAATAATCATAACTTAAAACATGAAACTTTGTGGCATACACACATAATCATAGAGAATCATTTCTTGTTAGTCAAGACTAATTGCCAAGACTATCTTAGTGGACAAAGTCCCTTTCTGAATCGAGTAACCCTCGTTTCAGTCCTGTTTCACTGAACCGGTATAACCTACCGTTCCAGCCCTGTCTATCTCATGAGATATAAAATCTTTACCCAATGCATTGGAGGGAGATATAGGTCCCACCCATCTTATAATGAATCCTTTCTTATGTGTGCCACATAATCATAAAACATACATCATCGCATAACACATGTAACAAAAATGGGATTCTTGAAACATCATGACATCATAAATCAATTCATATAAGATAAAGTAATTCATAAAAATAATTCCATCAAAACATGAACAAATCAATTTAATAATAGGGATAAAAACAGAACCCTTTATTATCTTAGATGGAAAATCATTTTGATAAAACACTTGAACTCCATTCTTGAGGAAAATATCCTTTCTTCTTAAAAAACATTTTTCCTTTCATAACATGTCATACAACATTAAAATAAAAGAAGTTGATTAAAAATAAACTTGAAAACTTGTAAAGGAAGCTTTTTGGAAACAATGTTTTAAAAATCCATTCATGCCGTATAAGTTAAAAAAAACATTTTTCGTACTTTTGTCGGAAAAGTCAAAAAGTACCTCGTACGACAAAAGATTCCTTTCATACATATTACTAAAAACTCACCGAAGGGTAAAAATGGATTTAAACAATTGTAGGTGGATGGAAATAATATTACATATTGATGAAACATGGAATGTGGATGATAAAATACACCCCAGTGAATACTTACGAATAAACAATCTCGGATAAAAATGAGATTGTGATATTTCCCTTACCTTAGGTCTGATTTTCTTTGTACGTGTCCGAAGCTCCTGTATAATGGTTTATATAATGTCATTGACTTATTACAGAATCATATTCATTGTTATGATATCATATATGGTTCACTTATGACATTATATTACCCGTTCTTTTATAAATTCCATGTTAAAGAAGCGTTTTGGGTAAAATCGTTTCTTTTATCGTAGGTGTTTTGACTTGTTTTTCATGACATTATTATTACTTATATCATGATTTAATTACTTCCAGAATATAAAATATGATTTATATATCATATATATTCATTATATATATATATATAATAGATAGATAAATGAAATGAAAAACACCATTCATGGAGACGGTAGTCCGTACGTACGCATGAACGCTGTTTTCCTTTCCCTATTGTCTTGAATGGAAGTAAGTAGATGACATACATATATATATATACATAAATCCATTAGCTTTATAGTGTCATATATTTCATTATTATTTCTTATATATACTTTATAATAATTCTTAAATGGTTAACATGGAGAATGAATCTCATCGCGTCGTGGAGACGGTAGTCCGTACGTACGCACGAGCGATGATATCATTTCCATAAATATTGAATTGAATTGGAGTGGATTATAAAATATATCAGAATCAATATGATGTTTTAATAACTATGTATAGTTATTCTTTACACCATTATACCCATCCATGTAAGGTGGTGTTGTAAAATAGATTACACCACGGCGTGGAGACGGTATTCCGTACGTACGCACGCGCGGTGATTTCTTTTTCCGTAGGATAGATAGATGGTGAAATAGGGTTGTTTCATACATATAATAACATATCAGTATATGAGTGATACTGATGTTATTACTTCATAATTAAACATCCTAAGAAGAAGAAGTGGAAGAAGAAATAAAGATGAAAGAATTGGTAACGGTAATTACCTCTTCTTTGAAGCGCCTTTTGGAGACCTCCTCTTAGGGAACTAAAATTGGTCTTTGAGGAAGAACAGAACCTCTAGGATGTTTCTAGGGAAGTGGAGAAGAGATTTTGGCAGGGTTTGGCCGAGCTTGAGTGCTCAAATTGGTGTGAGGAGGAGGGGGAGGAGGTGTCCTTTTATATGGGAGGAGAGGGGCACCTTAAGAATATCTCAAAATATTATTTTATATTAAAGTCAAAATTGGTTTATAATGGTTCCAAAGGGTCTTATTTCGAAGCTAAAGTGGGTATGGGTCGAAATCCTATCAACCAATAGGATTTAGATAAGTTTAGGTTCTTATTTTAACCTTATCAATTAGATTTAACTCTATGTTAAATAATTTAACTTTTACCGTGTCTTTTTGTTTTCTTTCACTCTATGGTTAATACACTTACTATAACATGCCAAACGAACCCCAAATTGATTATTATTAATATATATATCCTCATCTAAGTATTTTGGCCGAACCATAGATTTTTAGGAATAAAATAACAATTAATAATATAATATTTGATTTAAAAACTATTTTGTGTCAATTTTGACACTATTTGATATATGATTTTTGTGAAAGTCATAACAGAATTATATGTTCGAACAAAGTTGATTAAATCAACACTAATATATCATAGTAACCTAAAAAATTAGTGGAATTCATAAAAAGTCTCAAATTACATTCATTTGAGTATTTATAACATCAATTATGTTAATATTTCCTTAAAAGGGTAATTACTGCATCATCGTTGTGTCATAAATAAATTAATTTATATAAAGTCTAAAAATTATAAATAAAATATCATTATATAGGAAATCTTATTAGATTTCTAATGAATATTTATAGTCGAATTTATCTTATGTATAACCCCATATTAAAAATGTTTTAGTGAATAAACATTGATTTTAACTCTTTTAACTCTTCTTTGAATTAAATAATAATAAATGTCCTAATCTAATCCAAGTGGGCCTAAATTATAATATTTTACACTTAAGGTTATTTTTGGTCGAGATACACCTGTCCAATAGAATTAGGACATGTGTTAGGGTAATATTAATATCATTCTTACCCTTAATTACCCTATTTACTTTTAACCGTGGTAAATAAAAGTAAAAAGTTACTATTCACCAAAAATTATTTTCATCTCATTGAACCACATTTTACTTACTGAAATCAACCGTGTCTCTCAGATTTTTGAAATTCTATTCACATAAGCGGTAAAATTAAGTTTTATGAAAAATTCAGTTTTTTTAACTACCACTTAGTAGTTTCACTATTCATCAAAAAATGAAGGTTTTCAGAAAAATGCCAAAATTTCATCCTAAGCTATATTTCATATTCCGAATTCAAAAATGAAGTCTATTTTACCAAATTCATAACATAGAAGTTGCATTAATTAATTTTATAATTAAATCTCGATGTTAAAACAAATAGCGTGTTTTTAAGAAACAATATCTATCAAAAGATTGACAGTTGTTTATATCTGGTTTAAATGTGCAATTACATCCAATGACCAACATTGTATTAAATTGTAAAAATATATTCTAAATATACTTTAAAACTACTCCAATTAATAATTTATCACTATTAATTATTTCAATTAAAAAAGTTGTTTTTTAATTATAATTTAGTAATTTTCACTATTCATCAGAATATGAAAGTTATCCGAAATGTACCAAAATATCACCTTAGGCTAAATTCGATACTCCGAATCCAAAAATGAAGTTCATTTTGAATAATAAGATTTACAGAATTTTAAAAAGTGGTTATTACTATTCATACTGGCTAGTTTTATTAATATTTTAATAGCATATCGTTGTTTAGTGAAACTCGGTATTGCATATTACACACGCTATCGAGGAAGGTCGTGATTGCGTGTAATGCAAGGCAAGTCAATGATGCATGTTGCGCAAGCTCCTAACACAAGACATTAAAAAGAATATTTTTTTTTAAAATCTTGGGCTGTTACACGTCTGATGGATAAGACTGACACGAGTGGATCATAGTTTGAGAATGGTGATGATGACTCCTTTTGAATTCTGATTTTTTAATATCTTTGATCAGGTGCGTGTTGTGGGATCAGTACCCGGGTGGTGTATGAGGCGCGGGATGTTGAATTTTTTAATTTTGAAATCTACTTTGTTTTTTGAGGGTCCGCCTATGGAATATGTTGTTTCGGTGTATGTTCTGTATGGTTACCAATTTTCTTTAAAAGTGGATTTTAAATAAAATAGAAAAAAATTATTTAGAGGAATATCCCAAAATAAAAATTTATTATATCAAAATGATAATAAACTACCCAAAAATTAATACAGGTTTCCAAAAAATTAACCATAAAAATCAATAAGATACCATATGAATGATGAACCAAGACACTCCATAGCGTTATATCTTTGCATAATTTGAAATTTCATCATGTACCATTTAATTGATTAATTTTTTATTGTAAATATGTGTGTTGATTTTCAAATTCAGTCTATTCCTCAAAAAATATGCACTCAAAATGATAATTCTAAATTTACCAAAAAAAATCCATCCACCACCATTTCATATAATCATTTCAATTCATGTACTTAACCTGAATTCTAATAATCCATTAAATATTTTAATTTCCCTGCCCTAGGTCTTACTATAACCGGTTCATAGTCTCGGGTCACCACATGTCCCCAGGCATTCCTCCCTATATGGAAGGGGTTATTAATTGGAAGAAAAGTTATTATAATATATGTGGGGAGACCATTCCATCATTATTAGAGAAAATTATATAAAATTAAAAATGTTTCATCAGAGGTAATATAAAAATAATTATTCAACATAATCAATTCCTTAGTACTGGGTTTGACCCACAACCAAATATTAAATATACATTTTTATCCCATATAGTTCCTTTTGTTAATGAAAACCCAAAATAAATACAAACTTATGAATTCCCAAAATGATTTCTTGCCCAAGTATGGTTCCCACAACAACAAAACCCTTGATCCCGGAATCAATAATGTTTCATATGTCTCATGACCTTATCTAGAACTATAATCATGAGGTATTATCATGTACCCAAAGACAACTAGAGAAAGGTGTCACTAAAATCAGTAGGCAACCACCAACAATGTCTACGAAACATATAGTATGAAACAATGTATACAGAATTATTGTGAATAAAAGGATAAAAAAATGGTAAACCGGGTTACATTAATTAATAGGTTTTATATTTGGCACCATCATGGTTATTTCTATGTGTTATTGAAATTAACCCAATATTAATATTAAGTCAATAAGGTTTTACTTGTGACGTTTTCTATTCCTTATTGTTTTGAAAATGACAAACACCATATACTAAAGGAAATCTACATTTTACGTATTTAAGGAAAATTTCCTTCTCAAAGGAATTTTCCACGACCATGTTTTCATTATTCATATCAATATTTTTCATAAGTATAAAAATCGGATTCATATCAAAAACCTTGAAATCATATAATACATAGATATGAAGCATTCTGTTTTAGGATCCAAATTCTCGATATGAACTATAATGAAGATCCAATCCGAATTCTAGATATGAACTGTAATGAAGTTCCATTATGAATTCTGGATATGAACTGTAATGAGGTTCCACTCCGAATTTTGGATATGAACTGTAATGACGTTCTACTCTGAATTATGGATATGAACTGTAAAGAACTTCCACTACAAATTCTGGATGTGAACTGTAATGAAGTTCCAATCTGAATTCTGGATATGAACTGTAATGAATTTCCACTCCGAATTTTGGATATGAACTGTAATGAAGATCCACTCCGAATTCTGAATTTGAACTGTAATGATGTTCCACTCCAGATTCTGGATATGAACTCTAATGAAGTTCTCTTCCGAATTATGGATACAAACTCTAATGTAGTTCGACTCCGTATTCTAATTACAAACATATCTATGTTCTGACTCCCGGTTCTCTGAATTCAGACTCTGAACTCTTATGAGTTCTGACTCCGAATTCCTATGAACTCTGACTCCGAAATTTGTATGTTCTGGTAAAGAATTCGAATGAAACAAGACTCTGGATTTCTACCGAATTCAGGTTGTGAATTCCTACAAAACAGAATCCGAATATATTTTTATTATAGACTCTGAATTCCATTATGGTTAGACTCAGAAAATTTATTTTCTTACATTCCAATCATCATTTTTGCTTATTCTTACACTCGTTTCATTATAAAAATATGTCATGCCTTCAGTTACACATGTTTTGTTATAAAACTATTTCATCCATTCTATTTCTAACTAACCATTGGTTGAGTGAAACATGTACAGGTCCCTCCAAAATTCAAGGAAAATATGACTATTGGAGGATGGAGCTGACCGTTGGATATTCTCCTATATGTAGGAGCTCATTTGAAAATAAGCGACAACTTTGACATCGTTGCTTACATGATGTTGAAGTGATTTCTAGAGAGAGGCTCTTAAAAACTCTCAACGATTCATGCAGAAAGTTTGAACAAATTATTCAAACATTGCCTTGTACAGTCGTGCTTCGTGCGACTCCAATTGTTGGTGATTACAATCGAGGGCTTCAGGGGATATGAAGATAGAGGTGCCGACTTTCTTGAAGTCTGAGGGTTTCATTACTGAGTAAGACAGAGGTTCCAACTAAATTAATGTTGCGGGCTTGTGGGTAAGAGCGACTTTCCTGAAAGTATAAATCAAGGGACCTTTATACAAGGTCGTGGGATACCCTTCTCTTTGGGTTAAAAGATTTATATCTTGTTACTTTTTTTGTTACAATTTTTCCACTGCATTTTGTATTTTAAAGAAAGAATAAACTTATTATATTTCCTTACACTTGTAATCTGATTTAGTTATATTCTACATAATTTAAGGTAGAATCTCATATTGTATACTTTGGTTATGTTTCACATTCTGGATCCATATTTCCGGAACCTGTTTTCGGAATCACTTTCCAGATTTAATCAAGTGTATAGAACTAGAAGTTTGTAACTTCATACTTTTACCCAATCCTTTAATTGGTGTTATAGGTGTTTTTAATTGGATTTGTTTAATTTTGTTAATCAATGATCTTTCCTTGTTGAAGGAAATTTTTTAAAGTGTACAATTCACCCCCCCTCTTGTATATTGAGCATCTACATCGTCATTTTTATCCTACAATTGATATCAGAGTAGGTCTTAGAAATACTTATATTCACATAGAAGTTTTTCTTGCTTAGTTTTTCATTTTTCTATATATTTTCCTTGCTTAGGAGCATTCTCCTTGAAACTAAACTTTTGTTATTAACATTTTTTGTGTAAAATTTTTTTTTGATCACAGGAATCAATGTTGGTTCCATTAACAAGCTAAATCCTACATGACCAGCAATTTTTTATGGCAATGATTTTGAGTATTAGAGAGATTCAATGAAGAATTTCATTATATATACTGGGGTATAAAATTTTTTTATGCTTACTGGAGGTTAACAAATTCTTGATAAGGAAGTTAGTAATTTCACAAACCAAGAGAAGCATGATTATTAATTAAACTATAAGGTACGCATTACTCTACTATGTTCAATGACTGGGAACATATATAGCCAAATTTATTCTTGTGAAATAGCTAACTGTATACGGAAGAATATTGAAGTTACACATTTTGGTACATCTAATGTGATTGAGAGTAGAAGATCCATGTTTAGAGCTGAGTATCATGGTTTTAACTTTCCTTATGGAGAACCCATTTGTAAGGTGAAACAATGGTTTATGACAATCATGAATAGCTTACAATCTATGGGAGAGAAAGGTCCGGATGATGAATCTCTTGTTGACAATATCATTGATATTATTCCAAATGAATGAGAGTCAAAGAGAACTGCTATTGATGAGAACAGAAAGGTTACTCAAATTTCTTTAGATGAGCTGCTTGGAACTCTTCTCCAACATGAAACAAGGATGAAGAGAGATGATGGGAACATCAAAAAGAATAATGGTAATGGTGTTGTTGCTTTTACTACAACATCAAATCACATGAAAGCTATGATTCATGAGATAGTTACTAGATCCAAATCTAAGAAGGTTGTTATCCAATCTGAATCTAGTGAGAGTGAAGTCTCATAGAATGAGTAAGAAAATCTTTCTCGAAGGATGAACAAGATAGATGGTAAAGAAATTTCCTATCCAAGTATAAGAATAAGGAAAGGAAAGATAAGAATGATTTAGAAGTCACATGCTATGATTGCAAGAGAGATGGAAACATAAGAACTGATTGTACTTTGCTCAAGAAAAATAATGAAAAGAGAGGCAATATGAAAGGAATAGGAAGAAGTATTATAGAGCTAAAGCTAAGAATTTTCTGAAAGCTAATGACACCTAGTGTTCCAGTGGTGGTCACTCTTCACATGAATCTTCTCATTACGAATCTTCAAGACAATAGAATCTTGGTCTTATAGCCAGATTACCTATTTACAATCATTTTTTTAGGTCTAAGGTACACAATGATGAATCAATGACCAATGTTTCATTAAATTATAATGATAGTAAATATTATAACTCTTTGGATGAAGAATACCCTTTTGATGAAGAAAATACATTATCTACCTTTGAAGATGTTTCTAGGATTGTTGAACTTCTTGATATTGAGAATTCAAAACTCAATAGAAAACATGATAAGGAAAACTCTAGGAATATTATTCTTACTAAAAAAATATCATATCATTCTAAAGAACTTGATAAGAAAAATGATGATTTTATAAGTATTTCAAAAATTCTTGAGGAAGTAAATTCTGAGAAGAATAAACTTTCTAATGATATAGAAAAAGTAATTTCTAAGAAATTATTTTTTGAGCCTACAACTAGACCCACGTCTAATGATTTTGAAGATAAAAACTTGGTTATAAAACTCAAGTCCGAAATATTTTCCTTAAAGAAGTTTCTATCGAACTTTACCTTCGGTAAAGAAAATTTTGATAAGATGTATTCACAAATAAGAACATTAAGAAACAAATCCCGATTTGGTTATACCCATGGAAAACCAAATTTTAGTAACAATTATTTTGTTCTTCAAAGTGCCCCATTTTTTTACCAATTGTCAATGTGGTGGTGAGGGTGTTCCTCTCGTCATCGTCTCTCCTTTTCTGCGGAGGGCGTGTCATTCCTCTTCGAGCTCGGTGGGTTGGTGGAGGAACTATGTTGCAGTGGAATCTCCTCTCATGCTGTGAAGATTCTCTCTGGGATTATGTGGTTGCTCGTTCAGATCTGTGGGTTTAAGTCCAGTCTCCATCATCGGCATACTCTTTGGACTGCTCCTGGTTTTGTCCTCGATAGCTCGATGTTTCCTTGCGGTGAGTTTCTTAGCATTTGAAGGTCATGCTCATACGGTTGTGGGGTTCTCACTTTCCCTAAGTGAGTGCGTTGGGGTTTTGTGGTGTCTGATGTGGTCGATTTGGGTGGTGGTGGAGGGATCTTAGGGTGTTGATGGAGGTGAAAATTCGTACGTGGTTTGATTCAGTTGTTGGGGAAAGATCATTTATTTTCATAGATCTGATTTTTTCCAGTTCAAATAAGGGTTATTATCATTTCATCTCATGTCATGGAAGGGTGGAGTTTAATTGCGTCTGATTTCTGATGTATTGGAGTTCTTCGTTGCTTTCTATGAGGCGGTGAAGGTGTTAACCGCGAAAGTATGTGAGTTTGTTTGCATGGTTTTTTAGGTTTTGTGAATGGATAAACAACAAATGGGTTGTGTTTCTAAAGTTGACACCGATGGGGTTTTCGGCGGGCTCTGTAGACATGGTTGATTTTGTCTATGGAGAGGATGTTGATTTTGCATATGAGTTCTCGTCGGTGATGGTTAACGATGGTTTTCTACCAGATCTCTACTCCGGTGGAGTGCTTGACGAATGGTTTGGTAGCTTGAGAGGGCAGTGCATCACGAGCCGTGTGGTGTACGACGTATCGTTCAGTGATTTCCAGCTTCAATGGTTATGATGGAAGATGGGAGTGAAACGACCGCAGTTGACCCAATGAATATCCTCAGGTTTGGTGTGGGTTTTGAATTTGAATTTCTATATAACCATCATGTTATTTTGGATTCCCGCCTGCTGTAATATGGTTTACCTCTTTCCATAAAGTGGATTTCTGGAAAATGGAAAATGAATTTTCAGTCAATGTGGTGGTCACTGGGAAAAGAATTGTTCTTTAAACAAAACCCAATCTTTAGGTTTTCATAAGGCTTATTTTTCTAAGAAGATGTGGGTACCCAAAATTTTATTATCTGAAAATCTTGGATACAAAAAAGATTGGATTCTGAAAGTCTAATTCTGTTCATATTTTCAGGAAGATAAAGGAAGTACCAACATCAATACATAGTACATGGATAGTGGATGTTCTCGGCATATTACTGATAACCAAAACGATTTTGAAAATATTATCAAAACGAATGTAGGAAAAGTAACATTCAGAGATAATGCTCAGGGAGAAATTGTTGGTATATGTAATATTGTTCTTCTTGGTAAAACTTTTATTTCAAACTTTTTGTTTATTAAATCTCTTAATAACAACCTCATTAGCATAAGTCAATTATGTGATGAAGGTTACCTTGTGAATTTTAGGATTGATAAATGCTTAGTACACAATTCTAAGAAATTGTTTATTCTCTATGCCAATAGTCAAGAGAATGTTTACACATTAAACATAGAAGACCTTAAGAGCCGAGACTTACCTTTCCTAAGTGAAATGGAAGATCATTCTTGGTTATGTCATAGAAGACTAGGTCACTGTAACCTTAGAAACCTATGTATACTCTCTAAGAAGAAACGAGTTAAGGATATACCAGAGCATAGATTTGATACTTCTAAAATTTTTGATCCTTCTCAATATGAAAAGCAACATAAATATTGTTTTAAATCAATCGGTGAAGTCTCAACAACTGATGCATTACAGTTGGTGCACATGGATCTTTTTGGTCCAACATAAACTGGAAGCATTGGGGTAAAGTATTATGTATTTGTCTTAGTCGATGATTACACTAGATTTACATGGCTCTATTTTCTAGCAATGAAGTCTGAAGATTTTTATTATTTCAAAAGTTTTAGATCCCAAGTTAAAAATGAGAAAAACCTTCCATTGAAAACTATTCATAGTGATCATGGAGGAGAATTTCAAAATTCTGATTTTGAAAAAAAAATTAGAAGAAAAGGTATTACTCACAACTTTTCAGCACCTAGAACTCCTCAAAAAAATGGTGTAGTTGAAAGAAGAAATAGAATTCTTCAAGAGATAACTAGAACCATGTTGAGTGAATATTCTATTTCTATACATTTCTGGGTTGAAGCTGTAAATACTTCTTGTTATACTATAAATCGAGTTTTGATTAGAACTTTTTTTAATAAAACTCCTTATGAATTATGGACTGGTAGAAAACCTAGACTTTCATACATCAAGGTTTTTGGATGCAAAGTATTAATTTTGAATAACATAGATAACTTACACAAATTCACCCCAAAATCTAATGAAGGAATTTTCTTAGACTACTCCACAACTTATAAGGCTTATAGAGTTTTTAACAAAAACACTTGTACTGTTGAAGAAACAGTGCATGTAAAATTTGATGAAACAGATCCTTTTGTTTTTAAATCATCCCAACCTATATCCTCAGATGGGTTTTCAAAAACTGATTATCAACCTTTGTTAGAAGATCCTTATGATAAGGAAAATGTTGAAGAAAATATTTCTGAAACATTTACCCCAGAAGACTTTCAACCCTATGTTGATGAACAGGTTTTACAAAACCCACGTCAGGAGTTTCTAAAGAATCATCCCAGTGATTGTATTGTTGGTGATGTCAATCAACCTGTAAGGACTATAAGTTCCTTATGAAATGAAGTAGACCATCGAGCATTCCTTTCCCAATTGGAACAAAAATGCAATGATGAAGCTTTAGGTGATGTTTATTGGATAAAAGCCATGCAAGATAAACTAAATGAATTTAAAAGGAATAAAGTCTAGACCTTGGTTGAAAGACCTAAGGAAACTTATGTTATTGGAGTAAAATTGGTCTTAAAAAACAAGTCTGATGAAAATGGAGTCATTGTTAGAAATAAAGCTAGACTAGTTGCTAAAAGCTATAATCAGCAATAGGGAATATAGTATGAATAAACCTATGCTCTGGTAGATAGACTTGAATCTATTCGTATTTTACTTTCCTTTGAAACATTCTTTAATTTTAAGCTTTTTCAAATAGATGTGAGATGTGATTTTCATAACAGTTATGTTCAAGAGGATGTTTTTGTTGAACAAACTCCTGGCATTGAAGACACAAAATATCTTGATCATTTTTTTAGACTTACCAAAGCATTGTACAGTCTTAAACAAGCCCTATGATCTTGGAATTATAGACTTACAGTACTTTTTCATCAAAATAAATATGTTAAGGGAAATGAAGATCCATCCCTTTTTATAAATAAAGACAATAATCATGTTTTGATTGTTCAAATATATGTTGATGACATTATATTTGGTTCAACTCAGCAATATTTAACTAATTCCTTTGGATGTGTAATGAAATATAAGTTTGAAATGAGTATGATGGGTGAGTTAACATTTTTCCTTTGTTTTCAAATTTCTCAAAAACCAGAAGGAACTTATATATCTCAAAATAATTATATTAAATATATTATTAAAAAGTACAGATTTGACATCACTAAAAGAATTATTAATTCCATTGGTACCTCAAACACACATGATCTTGATGATGTTGGGAAACCAGTAGAGCAAAAATCTTTTATAGGTATGATAGGAAGCCTGATATACATGATAGCTAGTCGTCCATACGTAATGTTGTATGTATGCTTATGTGCTAGTTATCAATCCAATCATAAGGAATCTCATTTAATGGAAGTGAAAAGGATTTTTTTCTACTTAAAGGGAACCATGGATATATGATTATTTTATACTTCTGGAGATGATTTTATCTTAAATTTTTTTTCGGTTTATGACATTGGTGGATGTATAATAGATAGAAAAAGTTTATCTAGAACTTGTCATTTCTTAGGAGATTCATTAGTTTCATGGTCCTGAAAGAAGAAACACTCAATAGCACTCTCCACTGTTGAAGCTGAATTTGTAGCAGCTGGAAGTTATTGTTCTCAAGTGTTGTCGATACAACATGCACTCACAGACCATGGCTTTAGTTTTTCTAAGACTCAATTTTTGTGTGATAACACAAGTTCCATTTCCCTTAGTAAAAATCCAGCAAATCACTCTCATGAAACACACATATATATTAGGCATCACTTTCATAGGTATGGTACACTAAAAGGAGATATTATTCTTCAATTTATTGGAATGCAACATCAACTTGCTGACATTTTCACAAAATATTTAACCTCCGATAGATTTGAATTCATTAAATAGAAGTTAGGAATGATAAGCGTGAGGTAATCCTTCTTCATTAACTTCCTGTTAAAAAATTCTCCTTACATTAATAAACTATTTTTCATAGGGGTAATAAATTTGCTTTTTAGCATTATAAAAATTCTCGTAGACATTTTTCAAACCTTCGTAACCAAAAATTTTTCATACTGAGTTATTCAAAAAAATTCGTACTGAGTTTTTCAAAATTTCTCGTATTGACTCTTTTACAAATTTCCGTACTGAATCTTTTGTAATGAAATTTTCATACTAGAAATTTTTGTAATGAAGTCTTATAACTGAAGTTTTCGTAATGGAGTTCTTCGTACTTAAGCTTTCGTAATCGAAACCTTCCATACTCAGAGTTTTCATAATGAAAACTTTCTGAACTCAGAGTTTTCATAATGGAAAATTTCCATACTCATAATTTTTCGTACTCATAATTTTTCATACTCATAATTTTCTGTACTCATAATATTCTTACTCATGCTTTTTAGACTAGAGTTTTTCATAGTAATGTCTTTCAAATATAGAATTTCTCGAAGATTAATATTACCTATTACGAATAAACTTCCTTTCCAAAACCAAAAGGTATGAATTCCTTACTCAAGTTTTCGTAGTCATTTTATTAGTTCCTGGTAGTTTCTCATTCTTATAAAATTTCTAGGATTCATTTTTCTTCTTAAATATGAATGTTTTTGTTAAAAAATCAAAAGATCAGATTCATGATTTCCTTGTGGATTTGATTTCAACAATCAGATCAGATCATAGAAATTCTCCACCACTAGATTAGTTTCGGAAGTCCAAAGGTCAGCTCCATCGCCTATATAAATATCACTCCCATTGGTGGTCCCACATCGATTTCAAGATCTCACGTCTCGAAGCTCTGTATCAGTTATTAAAGGTCATTACGAATCCTTTAGAGCTCCTCCATTCCGAATGTCTGTTGAAGATACGTCCCAAGATATGTCTACCTCAAAGCCAATCTCAAAATGGCATGTGTATAGAGAAAGACTGGTCCATCTGAACGTTTATATGTATGATTCTATCATCTACAAGAACATCAAGCTGAATGGTTGGGAAGATGCATGTGTATCCAAGAAAAGTGATCAAGATACTGTCTATCTAGAGTTACTTATAGAATTATATGAATCAGCAAGCTTTTATGAGGAAGAGGGAAGAGAAAAGTTTTCATTCAAGTCTTATGGTAAGACATATAAACTTACTTACACCAATGAGACATGCTTGGTAGGGCTAGCATATGAAAGAGAAGCCGAATTTATTTCACACAAACTCCCAGATGCTCAAGGTAGTTTTCTTAAGGCTAAAGCCTTACAATGTCTTGGACTTATTGATGTGAAGACAGCAAAGATTTCTCACCTATCTCTTAATAATAAGATTCTTCAGCTTTGGGTACAAGGTTTATTGGTTCCGAGAAAGGGTGATAAAGATACCCTGAAAAAATTGAAATATATTTCTTAGACTTCTTGGTGAATCTATGAAAAATAAATCTTATGAGGCATGTTCTTGTGACAATAAAAAACATCAATGAAGGAAATTTGAGAGCTCAAATCATCATGTACCCTTCCTTACTACCAAAGTTGATAGTTCGGTGTTTGGATTCATTCAAAATTGCATGTATGTCTAAGGTTTGGAAATGAAAGCTTATTCTTGTCAGTGATGACACACTGAAAAGAATGAATATTGATTTTTCTAAGGAAACAGGAGAGTTTTATAATTTTTTAGAGGAAGAGGCTGAAATCATTCCCAAAAATGTGGACAAGGATGAACCAGTGAAAAAGGTTGTTAAGAAGAGTAAATTGAATGAAGTGGTTGTGGAAGACAAAACCCTCAAATATATGGAAACCGAGTCTGCACCTCCCAAGCTGAAAAAATAGAAAGCATATCCAGATGAGGTAGCTGATAAATAGAGAGAAGATAAGGTGAAAAGGAAATAAGGGGATCCAATGTTTGGATTATACCTTGTTGAGACTAAGGCCTAAAAAGAGAAAGCATCTGTTGAGTTAGAGCAGCAAGAAAAAGAGATGAATATGATGAAAAAGATGTCTGAAGCTGAGCTTGTACAATCTTTGTTGATAGATATAGAATTATCTTCTGAGAAGATTCCCATTTCGGAAACATTTGATGTCCAACCATTACCAAAGACTCCTGGGAAAAATTACTTCACATTGGAAAATCTTAAAGAGAAATAAGTTGTTGAATGATAAGAAGAATAATTTGTTGAAAGATAAGAAGATGTAGTAGAGGAAGAAGAAGAAGAAGGAAGGAAGTGCTGATCTAGATGACTGAATTAAACAAGTTGAGGATTATCATGAAAAGGCTAAATCTTCAAAATTAGTCACTCTGGGAAAGGGATATGACAATGAAGTTAATAGAGATGAATTTGAGGAAGAAGGGAAAGATAATTAATTATCTGATGAGGAATTATGCTATGAGAAGCATTATCTTGAATAAGGAACAGAGAAAGAGAAACCAGATGATGACAAGATTGTTCAAGTGTCTGAATCCGAGGAAGAATCTCCTAATGAGGAACCTATTCTGAAAACTAATAAGGGCAAGAAAGTGATTATGGACACTCCATCAAAAGATTTTATAATAAAGAAATATGTTGTTGGTTAATCTAGAATGAAGTTGTTGCAAATTGAAAAAGAACAATCCCCCAAGCAAAGTGTCGGATTCGGAGTCATCAGCCCTGGGTCATGACTTTGTTGTTGAGTCCTTCAAAAACTTGGTGGACACCATTCCAATCATTCCCACTATAGACTCCATATGACAGATGATACAACACAGTTTGAAATAGATGTCATGAATCCTTATCTATGGTGATGGATAAGTGTGTGAATATTGAGGCTGATCATAGAAATTTCATTATCAATTATGATGTTCACCGAAAATCATGCAGCAAAATCACTTTGTGGTCTAAGAAGGTTGAAGAAGACATGGATGAGTTTGATCATTTTTTAAATGATGTTAAAGATACCTTTGAAACCGAGGATGCCAAGATTAAGAATCTTGAGGATAATCTGACTCTTGAGAAAATTTCTCAGAATCAACAGGTCAGAGATCTGATTGGGAAGCTTAACTCGGTTGCACAAAACTGGAAATAGGAAATAGATTTCCATATTGAGTTTCAAGAAAATCTGAAAATGAAAGATGAGTTAGTGAAGATGCATGAAGAGGCCATGAAGGCTCAGGCTAAGGTTCTAAAATCACAATAAGAAAGGATCACAGGTTTAGAGAAACAAGCTGAGGAGGATTAAAAATATTTGAAGAAGTTGAAAACCTTTTTGATGAAGATAATTCCAAAGGAGAAGGAAGTCATATGAACTCAATCCCATCTTTTGTTGTATTTTATTTTCCTTGTAAAAAATTCTTTCAACTCTAATGAAATCTCTGGTTATTTTTATCTGGTGTTATTTTGTAATAATGTTTCATGTACATTATTTTTTCCATCCCCACAATTCATTTTCAAAATCACAAAGGGGGAGAAGGAAAAAAGAACTACTCTTAAGGGGGGGGGGAAGGAAAATTTCTATACTAAAAAGAACTATCCTTAAGTAAGGGGGAGTTCTCATTATGATTCCTTCATTCTAATGTAAATTTAATTTTGGAAATTTAGAATACAATCTATAGAGTTCCAAATCCAAAGGGGAATTAGTTGTATTCAATATCATCTAAGAACAAAGGGAGATAATTTTAATTTCAATGTCCAAAGAAAATTTTCTAGATTCTTTTATATTATTTTTCATATGGTTGTTTGTGCTTTCCAAAAAGGGGGAGATTGTTAAGACAATGTGGTTTTCCTTGTGACTTTTTCCATTCCTTCTTGTTTTGAAAATCACAAACACCCAATACTTAATCAAATTTACATTTTACTTATATAAGGAAAATTTCCTTCTCAATGTAATTTACACATACCATGTTTTCATTGTTCATATCAATATTTTTCTTAAATACAAAAATCGGATTAATATCAAAAACCTCAGAATCATATAATACTTAGATATGAAGCATTCTGTTTTACAATATGAATTATGGATATGAACTGTAATGAAGTTCCACTCTGAATTCTGGATATGAACTGTAATGAAGTTCCACTCCGAATTCTGGATATGAACTGTAATGATGTTCCACTCTGAATTCTGGATATGAACTGTACTGAAGTTCCACTCTGAATTTTGGATATGAACTGTAATGAAGTTCCACTCTTAATTATGGATATGAACATTAATGAAGTTCCACTTCAAATTCTGGATATGAACTGTAATGATGTTCCACTCTGAATTCTCAATATGAACTGTAATGAAGTTCCACTCCGAATTCTGTATTTGAACTGTAATGAAGTTACACTCTGAATTCTGGATACAAACTCTAATTATGTTCCATTCCGAAATATGGATACGAACTCTCATGTAGTTCGACGCCGAATTCTGATTAAGAACTTTTCTATGTTCTGACTCTTGGTTCTCTGATTTCAGACTTGAAACTCTTATGAGTTCTGACTCCAAATTCCCATGAACTATGACTCCGAACATTGTAAGTTTTGGTTTTGAATTCTGATGAAACCAGTCTCTGGATATCTATAGAATTCAGGTTTTGAATTCCTACAAAATAGAATCCGAATATATTTTTATTATAGACATAGAATTCAATTTTGGTTATACTCCGAACTTTTATTTTCTTACATTCTGAACATCAATTTTGCTTATGCTTACACTCGTTTCATTATAAAATGATGTTGTGCCTTCAGTTACACATGTTTTGTTATAAAATGATGTCATCCATTCTTCTTATATCTAACCGTTGGTTGAGTGACACGTGTACATGTCCCTCCAAAATTCAAAGAAAATATGACCGTTGGAGGAGGGAGCCGATCGTTGGAGGTTCACCTATAAATAGGATATCATTTGAAAATAAGTGATAACTTTGACATCGGTGCTTATATGCTGTTGAAGTGATTTTTAGAGAGAGGAGCTCTTATCAACTCTCAAATCTTCATGCATAAAGATTGAACAGATTTTTCAAACATTTCCTTGTGTCAACGTGCTTTGTGCGACTCCGATCATTGGTTATTACAGTCAATGGCTTCCGGGGATAGGAAGACAGAGGTGCCGACTACCTTGAAGTTTGAGTGCTTCCTTAATAAGGAAGACAGAGGTTCCAACTACCTTGAAGTTGTGGGCTTGCGGGGATAGAAATAAAGAGACTTTTATCTTTATATCGAGGGATTACCTCGGTGTGGGTAAGACATACTTTCTTGAAAGTATAATTCAAGGGACCTTTATCCAAGGTTGTTGGATACCCTTTTCTTTGGGTTAAAATATATATATCATGTTACTTGTTTTTGTAACATGTTTTTCAGCTGCATTTTGTATTTTAAGGAAAGTATAACCTTTTTATATTTACTTACAATTGTACTCTGATTTAGTTAGATTCTATACGCATTAAGGTAGAATCTCAAATTGTAAATTTTTGTTAAGTTTCAGTTTTTGGATCCAAATTTCTAGAACCTGTTTTTCGGAATCACTTTCCAGATTTAAGAATGTGTATAGAACTAGAAGTTTGTAACTTCTTTCTTTGACACAATCCATTAATTGGTGTTGAGGTTTTGTGAATTTTCCTAGATTAATTTTGTTAAACATAGATCATTCCTTTCTTAAGGAAATTTTTAAAGTGTACAATTCACCCCTCTCTTTTATATTGAGCATCTACATTGTTATTTCGATCCTACAATTATTTGGCCCATTAAAATAAATTAAACAAATCAAAAGGTTATCCATGTTTCACAATCCACATGGATAATAATTTCAAAAAAAATACATATATAGGAAAACCTAAGAGTTGTAGTGATGATAATCATGTCACATGGATTTGGTTGGGGAATGAATCCAATTTCGAACACCTTAACCAAAAAAATATAGGGGTGGGGCCTAGACACTCATTCTACAAAGAATAATGGGAGTACAGCATCAGTACATTACCCCACTGACCACAATTTTTTATATTAGATTAATTCATTAACCATTTATCACATAAATGATTTATGTTCCAAAGTTCATTTAACACAATAATGGGAGACCAGACACCCCTTATTATGTATTCCAAAATTTATGTCATTTTTTTAGGTTTCATCTCATAAACCTATATTAACTGTATAAACTTACTTATCATAGGTTATATCTCACAATAAATCAACTACATATTTAAAATTCCATTTCCATGTTCAAGGATATGGAACCCCTCATAGTTGGCCTCAATCATAATCTAAACAACTTCAATAGATCCCATTAGAATCATAAGGTGTCTAATTCCTCATTAATTTTATATATACTGAATTTTATGGTAATGATACCAAATGGAAAGCTTAAAATAACACATGAAAAACCACATGCCCAAAAATATTGTTTCATGACTAAGAGATATAACTTATAAACCATCTACTTGATGTTCATAGACATCAACATTAATTAATCATATCCATTAACATTGATATAAAAAAACCACAATTACCAAACATAAAACCTATTGAAAATAAATTAGATATTTAGAGTTTGAATATTGATTCTACCAATTCTATTCAAAAATATTGAAGGAACTTGTGATTTACACACTCCCAAATGTTCTCTTAACACCTAATGATACTAATAAGAACCAAAAATTGAAGGAAAATCATCTCTATAAATGTTGAAGGGAATTTATTGTAACCCTTTCTTCTGTATGGTAAAATGGCAGGGATATCAGTTTATGTTTCATAAATCTCGAGGGTGAATATTGTAACACCCATATATTTTGTGAATAATTTTTAGAATTAGTTTAATATTTTTATATTTTTCCTTTTAGATACCCCATAAAATTTTAGTTTACTATTAAATCACTATGGAAATCATTAATTTGATGTGTAACTAACTTGTTGTACATTACTTGGAAAACATATGTTTAAACGAAACATTATTTTTCAAATATAATTATTTAAATGAGATAATGATAACAAAGCCATTAATATTGGTAATATAAATAGTAGTAACATACTTTTAAAATAATATTTATAATTGTTTTATAAAATTAAAAAATACATATAATGAAATAAATTATTTTTTATAAAGACATTTTTTGTATAAAAATAATATTTTAAAAAATAAACTATATTAGATGAACATCAATAAAAATTTTCAAAATAAATTATAGAAAACTTTTGAAATGGAATTTGATAAAATAAACTACATTTTTTAACTTATAATGACCAAATTATCTTAGGGGGAATTATTTGAATTTTTTGGAGAAACATCATTTTTTGAGGAATAATGAAATATATTAAATTTTATTTAATAACATCAATTTCTTCCAAAAATATTTCAAGGATAAATCATAAATTAAAATTATTCTAACATTACATTACATCAATTATAAATAAAATAATACAATTTTGGTTGTTATAGTCATTTTGACATTCAAATTTAATATAGAAACCTAATAAGAATTTGAACAATTATCAATAATAAAAACATGTTATTTCGTCTCATATGCGGGATTAACAGTAAACATTATTTTTCATATACTGTGAATTTAATTTCAAAAAATTGAATTAATACATATTAAAATATATAATATTTTTTGGCTAAAATAAAAATTTATATTTTTCATCATAATGGTTAGTAAATGTGACTAATATTAATCAAAATGGTTAAGGTCAAATTAAGCTTTATTAGGGACTAAAAATTAATCATAAGAACCAAAATGTAATAGAAACATATCCAACACTAATTTTCATTAAATATATCTCCCATATGCATTCAATAAAAGGTTTTTTCATGTTTTTATGACTTTTTAGGTAATAACATGTGCAATCCGAACTTGTTTTAATAAAATTCCATGTGAGTTCATTTCATTCCTTATAGAAGGACACCACCTATCCCTCTTCATCACACCTATAAAACTTTTATTGTTTCCATGTTCTTAAAAATATAATTCTCAACATTTTTTAGTTCTTCATATAATCATATCCTTTGTAAAAATATGTACATGAAATCATTTTAGAACAATGTAAATGGAGTTACCTAATTAAGTGGTAACCTCTTCTCTGATGTTCTGTTCATTTACATTGTTTCTACACCCCTCCTATATCATTATTCAATTATTCTATAAAAAAATATTATCCATAATATACTACTATTTTTTATGATAATTGGTTCACCTACACATCACAAACCATCATCTAATGGGTAATGAACATATTGTTTAATTGTATGGAAAACTATTGTTGCACTAAATAATGATTGTTCAATTTTTCTTTACTACATATCAAAAAGGACATTATAATGAACACTGTATTTATATATTTTATATATTAAATTTATTTTTTATTTGATCTTATATAATTATTTTACAACCCAAATCTTTATACAATCTATTTTTTGTAAATGTGATAATTTCGTTTGAGGAATTGTCGACTACCGTCCCTCAATGCGATGCGATTATTTCAAACATTAATGTGAATTTATTAAGTGTGGATTTAGTGAATAATAAAATATATATGATATATATGATATAATAAATGTATTTTAAAAATTTTATTTAAATATATATATTAATTTTACATTCATTCTTTCAACAAGATAAATAAACAAAATTAACATCTATGTGTATGGATGGCTTACCATCTACATCAACGATGTATTCCATTTCATAAATTTATATTCATTAAATTATTGTAATATGCATATAATGAATTTATATTTTATTTAAGTCACGGATTAAATTTTGTAAGTCATGATGTTAATATAAGGAAAAAAGATATTAAAAATTAAGACACATGGGAAAAACAAAGATATTAGCTGAAGAAAAACATTGTCAATGATTTATTAACAAGTGTGTAATATAAATCCATATTCAAACCTTATTTTCTATTCTAAATAATTAAAGATTTTTCTATTGATTTATAACAAATTTATATTAATTTTAAATGATTTTTTAATTAGTATGATTGGAGTCAAAACATAAGGTAAGGAGATTTAATCTCACTTTTTATTTATATGAGATACATAATTTATTCACCATCCACTCCTTTTATGTGGTGTGTATACTACCCATGAATTTTTTATTGGATTTTTATACATAATATTATGGGTATTTACATAACCATATTATGAAATTTCATTCATGTGATTTAGGAATCAAAAGATACAAAAACGTTAAAATAATTTAGTCTCAATTTTCCTTCTTTGAGACACATGCTAAGATATGAACCATTATTATTCCATTAGGAAAACATATTAAAATTAAAATGTTATATCATAAAACATATTAATTTATTTATATTATAATATTTATTTAATTTCATTTTATTACATGGGGAGTGTGGTTTAATGTTACCAATTAGTAAGAGGATATTGAAACAATATCATTGCCTTTCAAGATTGTTTGTGTTTATAATTTCTTTATGAAATTTTATGATCCATATATCTAGAACATTCAAAAATATTCATATCCTATGGTTATTTATTTTTTATTAATATATTAGAACAATTTATTCCATTATTTTGTACATAATATACTTAGAAAGTGCTTTTATAAATGACCACATTTTCAATTTCATCAGTCATAAATCTGTGTTCCTTTAGAAACATGTTATCTGAAGTGTTTAGAAGAATATTTCACTAATATCATATGATTATTAGAAAAATTACACATTTTTTAATTTAAAAATATATTCAATGGATATATATTTTCATATTCAGAATGGGGAATTTTTTTATTCTTTTTACCATAAAATATAACTGTTCTTTACACCTCGTATTACATGTATGAATTTCTATGTTGTCGATCCATTGATGAATACATATCATGTTTAAACGATAAATTTTATGAATGTTTTAAGAATATATTATCAAAAAAATTCCATTTTTTACTTTTTCATGAACCTTTTAAATGTTGTTGAAGAAAATAGTATTCCAAATGTTTTCAATAATATTTAATAATTTTTAAATGAAAATATTTTCCAAAATGTTTTGATGTTTTCAAATAAATTGGTTTTCTAAATGATTCCATGATTATATTAAAATATTTAATTGAA
The DNA here is from genome assembly GCA_963277665.1 of Viscum album. Lineage (NCBI taxonomy): Eukaryota > Viridiplantae > Streptophyta > Magnoliopsida > Santalales > Viscaceae > Viscum > Viscum album. Next base: position 68,829 of record CAUJRU010001521.1, on the reverse strand, counting down.
AATCATTTGAAAACTATTTTGACACCTTATTTATAATATTTCATATTAGTTTAAAATGAAATGGTTTTCGAAAGGTTTTATTTTTTAATGATATTTTTCAATGATGAAATTTTATTTTCCTTATGAATAGTTTTCATAATATCTCTATATGTTATTATCCTTCTATGATGATATATGTTGATATTACTATTTCCCATATTTAAAATAATCCATAGTATTTATTTTTAATCTTTATTTTATGGTCTGTGATTTCATGGAATGATTCTTATGGCACCAGATTCTCTTTCATGGGTAATATGATTTTGAAACCTTTTATTTTCATGAGTTATATGATTTATAAACCACATCAATTCACTGGTTATATACATTTAAAAAGAATTATTTTCATTTTTTGTACTTTAATTATGTGATAAATAACCTATATCTTTTTATATTTTATGATATTATGAAATTTTAATGATAACATTTTCATTTCAGTGGTCATGATTTGATGTTTATAAAACCTATGTCTTTTTTGGGTCATGTAATGATGAAAATATTATTTCCTTAACATTTATGAATGATGTTATTATGAAATCGGCAGGACAAATATATACCACTAATTCAGGGGGTAATAATGTAGGAATCATGAGTTTATATGTTTATGAAGATCCAAATTTCAGGTTCAAAATGTTATGCGTGAACCTTATTACATGTTTACAATGTTATTCCTAGACTTGGATTCATATCCATAAGTTTATGCATGGACCTGAATACATGTTCACAATTTCATGAGTGAAACATATTATTCATTCAAAATATTATGCTTTGAAAAATTTTCAGGTCCAAAATATTATACATGAACCTAAATACAAGTTCACAATGTTATCCATGAACATGAATACTGGTTGACAATGGTATGCATTGGCCAGGTTTGATGTCCATAAGGTAATTCATGAACATTAATACACATTAAAAAAATTATCCATGGGCATGGTTTCATGTTACTATGTTGATGTGGGAGATTTATTTCAATTTCATAACTTAATGATTGGTCATGTTTCAACATATACATGATCACAACGTTATAAAAAAGTTTCATGCTACAAATTCCATGTCTTAATATTATGTTTTTATTTCATTACTTATCATTTTAAATTTATTATGATCCATGTCTTAAAAAATTTTAGTCATTATTATGATCTATTATATGCATTGTATGATATTCAAATGTCATTCTCATGTTCTATACACATTTGTTCTTGTTATCATTACACATTTTCTATATTTATCATTATTGACCATCTGAGGTAACCCCTTTCTTACGATTCATTTCTCTTGGATATGGAGAATGTTTTTAGGTATAAGTATTGAATGTATATAACATTATTGGGTTTTTTAGGATCTTTCACCATGATATAATATTTTTTTTCCAAGTTTCTAGAGTCACTAAACAATTATCTTCATTGTAAATATTATTTTATTGTATTGAATATTCACCTAAAAAGATGTAATATCCACGTATTCTAAGCCTGTGTCACTATTTTTGGTATCATATGAAAATTTCAGTCAACATATTGAAACAAATTTGAGGAAACATTAATGATATCTCTAGGAATATTTTTTTTATTTGTTTAGGGTTGTCTCTAAGGATAAATATATGGATGAGTTATCGTTTAAGAAAATGTCCTTTGATTTTCATAAAGAATATAGTGCGTGCATTCAAAAAATACAACCCTATCTTGATACTACATGTCGATGTGGATCTGGATCAGTTGTACCAAGGTATAAAAACTCCAAAAAGATATTTCAGTCCTGGGTCCTAGTATATTGGTATACAACAATGGGCTTTGATGCACACCAGGTTTGATAAACCTCGACATTATTCATTTGATATTCACAAACTCTTCTCAACCCGTCTAATAGATTTAAATAGAGGATGAATATAAATAACCAAGGACAAACCAAAGGATTAATAGAATAAATAACTAGTAACCATATTTAAGGAACCCAATAATTAAATTTTCTATGATTTTATGGTATCCTAAAATGATATATGTGTCTCACACTATGCCTTCTTGTTTTGGTGAATAAAGTGAACTAAATAAATGATGGTACACATTATATGTTTCAAATATGTAAATTATGGTCATCATGTGAATATATTTCCCAGGTAAAAATTATATAAAGGTAATAAAGATGGTGGTATGAGTATTGGTTATTCTTTCGATGATAAAGAGTTCTTCAATGTAATTATGTGAATGATTTGGATAATGTATATTCAGGGGGTTCTTATATCAATAGAATTGATAAAGGATATGTTAAGAAATTATCCCCTATTATCATGTATTATGTTTAAAACATATTGTATTTATGAAATAAATCAATTAGTATATGTAAATAGGAAGCATGAAATTTTTCCAAAAGCTTTTATGGTCATTGTGGTTGATACTGTAATGACATGAAATTTTTAAATAAATTTTGTTTCCTAATTTTATGTGTTATTGTTATACTCAACAAAAATGTTTTATTTGATAAACATGATTATAATTAAAATGAGCTCAGTGGGTTTTGACTATTATATAACCATCGGTCAACATGACCGCTGTGAACAAAATGTTTTGATTATTGTCTCTAAATATAAGTAATCTTGGTTAATTATTATAGAAAGAAGATTCGATGGCCTCACCTAGTAGTCTTGGACCGATCTAAGCCCATCTAACAGAGCTTGGGAAGGAGGTATCACCACTGGGATTTGCTCTGGATCAAATCCAAGCCGAACTTCATCATGTGAAGCTTTAACGAAATCGCCTTCGTGAGAAGATCAAACTGATAGAAATTACTACTCGAGCAATGTTGACTGAGCCGCCCCAAGCTTCTATCACCCTAGCACACCTTACTCTTAGGTCCTATGCTGGTATTATAAGGGGTTATGTAACGAGACCGTAACTACCTTGTGTAGTCCTTGTTTTAAATAAAAATTGGAATTTCTTCTTATGATGAAGTTTATGAATTTTCAAAAGACCGGATAAATATAGTATGCATATTTTTGATGAATTTTAGAAAAAGGATATTTTAAATATCTTTATGTAAACCCTAAATAATTAAAAATGTGTAATGATTTTCAAAAAATGGTCTTATGCAATTATGTTCAGTACTAAATTTAGTGTCTAATAAGACAACATGATTTTTGATGAATAGTAAATTATGAATAGTGATTTTATGATTAGGATTAGTAATATGACCAAATGGATTAGTAATCTCACTTAAAGAATGTTTTAAAATAATCTAGGCACCTTGATTAAGTAATGTGATTCAATAAAATAGTTAAATAACGGTTTCATTAATTATTATTCAAGTATTAGTTTTTTTCGGGTGAATAGTGTTTTTTAATTAAAAATTTAATTAAAAATAATTAGAAAATTATTTTTATAAAAATGACTTTATTTTTGAACTCAGAGCATCGATATTATGTTATGGTAATTTTTGGGGTTTTTTCTGAAAAAAATGAATTTTCGATGAATAGTGTTTTTATTTAAAAATTAAATTACAAATATTTAGAAAAATATTTTTATAAAATGGATTTCATTTTTGAAATCAGAGCATTGATATTTGGTTAATGTGAAATTTTGGGATTTTTCTGAGAAAGTTGAATTTTCAGTGAATAGTAACAATACAGTTTTAGGGTTTCGGTATGTTTAATGACATCATAACGGTGTCATGAGATATTTTGAGGGTTGGCCGGACAAGGGTGATGAATTATTGTTTTGGGGGCCCCATGTGGCCTAACTCCATGATAAATGACAAGGGAGAGCACATGGGTTTGAGAAAAGCACATGTGAGGTGTCCCTTGGCCATTAATGCCTTGTCCCCTCACTTTCCCTATAAATACCAATCCCTCCTCTCATCCATTCGACTCCCCACTCATTCCCAACGAATTTCTGGTCTCATTACCTCCCAAGGAGTCCTCCCAAGGTTCCCCAAGCCCTCAAGGTCCCAACCTTTGAGGTTTAAGAGTTACATTTTAAGGTAAGGGATCCGACCCCTCTCTTTCTTTTCAAGTAATCTCTTTTATGTCATTTATTTTATACTCCATGTTATTATGTTGGAGGATGTTCTTTTATATTCATCCTACTGCCTATTTTATGTTCATATGATGAGAGAACCCCCTTGCTCTCATCAATTCGTTTTAAGAATGTTTAAGTGACGCCGTTAGGCTGCCAAATGTTTAAGGGATTTTTTCACCCTTCTCATTTTTCAAGTTCGATTTTTATGTCAAGTCTTTAAAGTTCCTTTTTATTATGTTGGGGTATGATCTCTATATCAATCATACTGATCTCTTATGAAAATATGATGAGGGACCATTTTTGATCTTGTCAAATCATTTTCTTTTGAAGTTAAGTGACGCTGTAAGGCTGCAGAATTTTCATAAGAGAAATCTAATCTTTTTCCTTCCATTTTTTTCATTTCAAATGGTATGTCCCTAAAATTTCATTAACATGTCCATATTTACTTCTTATTATTTCACCCTACTGTTTTATGGATCATTTATGAGTGGGTGACCCATGTCCCCTCTCATTTCAATGTTTTCCAAAAACCCCGAAACTTAGCCGTTATGCTGCAGAATTTTCCCCTCAAAATGCCTCTCTCTTTTCTCAAAAATTATTTTATGTTATAAAGTGAATACTCAAAGCTCTTATTTCTACAAGGGTATTCACATATATATCAAAATGTTCCATTTTAAATTCTGGTATTTACATACATGAGACCCGCTTTCCCTTTCCGTGGGTTTAAAGTGACGTAAAGATCATGTCTTTAAAGCAGTTTTTAAAACGTTATGATTATGAAATGAAACCCATTTATTTTATGCTATGTGGTTTATTTATGAAATGTTTGATGATGATATATGTGGCTCACATGATAATAAAGTCAAATTTAAGGGTGCGCCCTGATAGCGCTCCAATGCATTGGGTAATGATGTAACCACTAGAGATTACAATTTTCACGATACCTTGGTGAATAACCTTGGTAATTTTAAAATGACACATTGGGGATGGACCTTGGTGATATGTTCATGATTGTCTATGTTAAATGATGTAGCCACATCTTCAAGATATGAAAATTTTTTATTTTTATTATGATATGCCTCATGATTTCATTTTCATGCATTAAAGTTCTTTTCATGACTTCATTGATGTATCTCAAGTTCATATGTAAAATGTTTCACTTGTTTCCCGTGCTGGGCCTTCTGCTCACCCTTCCTTTTGATGTATATCCCCAGGTTATGAGATGCAGTAATGAGCCTAGGGTGAACATGAGGAGAAGCCTTTCAAGTGTTTAAGAAGAATGTTTTTTTTGTATCATGTTTTATGTTCCTTGTTTCCAAGACACTAAACCTTAAAGATCCTCAGTTCCGTGTAATGGAATGGAAAGTTATGTTATAAAAAGACGGGATGCTATAGTTGGTATCAAAGGATGGTTTAGTTATTTGTCGAAATTAGGATATGAAAACTCTAGGAGGAACCCTATAGAAAAGTTTAATATAGGAAATCTTCCTGGTATTTTGGTGAGTATTGAGTAAGGGGTTGCCAAGCAAATACATCCTTGTCTGGATACGAGCAGGTAGAGGTGGCTCTGGCACAGATGTACATAGGGTTAAAACCCGAAAACACCGCTTTGAGCTAGACTCGAACGGGAACTGGTACACGACAACGGGCCTTGCTGCACTCTTGGTTACGACACTCCCGGGGGATATGCTTTGGTAAATTCATAAGCTTGGTATGAACCATTGTTAAAGGAACAAAGATAAAATAAAATAGAGGTTCACATAAGAATATATGATCATTCATATCATAGATGGGAACCTAGGAGATCACAAGTTAGGGTATACCTTTCATATAAAATTTCTCCTTATATGCTTTCAGTTCCTTTTCATGATTATTAGCTAAGTACTTAAGCCCCTAATTATGCTTTCTCTTCTTAGTTAATGGTGGGAAATGGAAGAACATGTTCCGACAACCAATGTTATAGGAAATGTGACGATTTTTATATTAATATAACAGGGATGATTAGGGGATTAAAATATGATTATTATTTTGGAAGACGTTCATTATTTTGGGAACCATATTTGATCGAGGTAAATAGATTACTACCGTATTTTCATTGAGGAGTAAGGTTGACTTATATTTTGAAGAATCGATGAATTTAAGGTGAACTTATAGTAATTTAGGTTACTTATGGGAATGACTAACCTATCTTGGGAAAAATATGTTTAGGTTAGCTACTTTTTTATAAGATTTTAGTAGTGGTTGATGTTGTCTGGAGATGAACAATGAAGTTGTTTTGGAAGACTATGTTATCAAATCCTTATTGTATTTGGGTTTCAATCTTAGTTTGGTTTGTTTTGAGAAATTTTAAGGACCGTTATTTATGGAATGGTATATGATGAACTTTGGGTAGTACCATGGAACTTTAATGATTTAAAAGTAGTCTCCATTCCTATGGGATTCTTTCTTTTTGAAGAGTTGTTTTACCTTAACCTTTCTGTTTTTGGGATAATGTTTAAAGACAGAAGAAATAGATAGTTAATCTTTTGTAGATTATGTGATTCTATATAAGATGATTCTTGTGCTTTTATGAGACCAAGTGTTTTTGAATTCTCATCATTTGGAGAAATGATTAGTGTTGGTAGGGACTTGTTAAAGTATGAAACTCTACTTGAAGGTAGGTATATTTTCTTATGTTTTTGTTCTATGTAGTAAATGAAATCCTCAAAATTATGAAAAGATACGTAAAACAAAAATGTTGTTGGTTTACGTTTCCTACTAGGTAATCAAATACCGTTTACACACATCATAAGTTTGGGATTTTCTCATGGTTAACTTTCTCCTAATCATGTTCTCTATCACTCTCCCTCAGAACATGACCCTTTGTTTTTTCCTCCATGTCCATGTTTTTCTACATGGAACCCTAGTGTGGGTTAACTCGGGTGACCATTGTACTTCTCTTTCTTTATTTTAAAGTAATAGTTTTACTGACTCCTTTTCCGATGTGGGACTTTCAATGAAATTTCAAAACCCAATTTTAAAATTGCGAGGACGCAATTTCTTAAGGGGGGAAGATTGTAACGACCCGAAATTTTTAAATAAATTTTGTTTCCTAATTTTATGTGTTATTGTTATACTCAAAAAAAATGTTTTATTTGATAAACATGAATATAATTAAAATGAGATCAGTGGGTTTTGACTATTATATAACCATCGGTCAAAATGACCGCTGTGAACAAAATGTTTTGAATATTGTCTCTAAATATAAGTAATCTTGGTTAATTATTATAGAAAGAAGATTCGATGGCCTCACCTAGTAGTCTTGGACCGATCGAATCCCATCTAACAGAGCTTGGGAAGGAGGTAGCACCACTGGGATTTGCTCTGGATCAAATCCAAGCCGAACTTCATCATGTGAAGCTGGAACGAAATCGCCTTCGTGAGAAGTTCAAACTGATAGAAATTACTACTCGAGCAATGTTGACTGAGCCGCCCCAAGCTTCCATCACCCTAGCACACATTACTCTTAGGTCCTATGCTGGTATTATAAGGGGTTATGTAACGAGACCGTAACTACCTTGTGTAATCCTTGTTTTAAATAAAAATTGGGATTTCTTCTTATGATGAAGTTTATGAATTTTGAAATGACCGGATAAATATAGTATGCATATTTTTGATGAATTTTAGAAAAGGGATATTTTAAATATGTTTATGTAAACCCTAAATAATTAAAAATGTGTAATGATTTTCAAAAAATGGTCTTCTGCAATTATGTTCAGTACTAAATTTAGAGTCTAATAAGATCAACTTGATTTTTGATGAATAGTAAATTATGAATAGTGATTTTATGATTAGGATTAGTAATATGACCAAATGGATTAGTAATCTCACTTAAAGAAAGTTTTAAAATAATCTAGGCACCTTGATTAAGTAATGTGATTCAATAAAATAGTTAAATAACGGTTTCATTAATTATTATTCAAGTACTAGTTTTTTCGGGTGAATAGTGTTTTTTTAATTAAAAATTAAATTAAAAATAATTAGTAAATTATTTTTATAAAAATGACTTTATTTTTGAACTCAGAGCATCGATATTATGTTATGGTAAATTTTGGGGTTTTTTCTGAAAAAAATGAATTTTCGATGAATAGTGTTTTTATTTAAAAATTAAATTAAAAATATTTAGAAAATTATTTTTATAAAATGGATTTCATTTTTGAAATCAGAGCATTGATATTTGGTTAATGTGAAATTTTGGGATTTTTCTGAGAAAGTTGAATTTTCAGTGAATAGTAACAATACAGTTTCAGGGTTTCGGTATGTTTAATGACATCATAACGGTGTCATGAGATATTTTGAGGGTTGGCCAGACTAGGGTGATGAATTATTGTTTTGGGGGCCCCATGTGGCCTAACTCCATGATAAATGACAAGGGAGAGCACATGGGTTTGAGAAAAGCACATGTGAGGTGTCCCTTGGCCATTAATGCCTTGTCCCCTCACTTTCCCTATAAATACCAAGCCCTCCTCTCATCCATTCGACTCCCCACTCATTCCCAACGAATTTCTGGTCTCATTACCTCCCAAGGAGTCCTCCCAAGGTGCCCCCAGCCCTCAATGTCCGAACCTTTGAGGTTTAAGAGTTACATTTTAAGGTAAGGGATCCGACCCCTCTCTTTCTTTTCAAGTAATCTCTTTTATGTCATTTCTTCTATAATCCATGTTCTTATGTTGGAGGATGTTATTTTATATTCATCCTACTGCCTATTTCATGTTCATATGATGAGAGACCCCCCTTGCTCTAATCAATTCGTTTTAAGAATGTTTAAGTGACGCCGTTAGGCTGTCGAATTTTTAAGGGATTCTGTCACCCTGCTCATTTTTCAAGTTCGATTTTTATGTCAAGTCTTTCAAGTTACTTTTTATTATGTGGGGGTATGATCTCTATATCAATCATACTGATATCTTATGATCATATTATGAGGGACCATTTTTGATCTTGTCAAATCATTTTCTTTTGAAGTTAAGTGACGCCGTAAGGCTGCAGAATTTTCATAAGAGAAATCTAATCTTTTTCCTTCCATGTTTTTCATTTCAAATGGTATGTCACTAAAATTTCATTACCATGTCCATATGTCCTTCTTATTCTTTCACCCTACTGTTTTATGGATAATTTATGAGTGGGTGACCCATGTCCCCTCTCATTTCAATGTTTTCTAAAAACCCCGAAACTTAGCCGTTATGCTGCAGAATTTTCCCCTCAAAATGCCTCTCTCTTTTCTCAAAAATTATTTTATGTTATAAAGTGAATACTCAAAGCTCTTATTTCTAAAAGGGTATTCAAATATATATCAAAATTTTCCATTTTAAATTCTGGGATTTACATACATGAGACCTGCTTTCCCTTTCCGTGGGTTTAAAGTGAAGTAAAGATCATGTCATTAAAGCAGTTTTTAAAACATTATGATTATGAAATGAAACCCATTTATTTTATGCTATGTGGGTTATTTATGAAATTTTTGATGATGATATATGTGGATCACATGATAATAAAGGCAAATTTAAGGGTGCGCCCTGATAGCGCTCCAATGCATTGGGTAATGATGTAACCACTAGAGATTACAATTTTCACGATACCTTGGTGAATAACCTTGGTAATTTTAAAATGACACCTTGGGGATGGACCTTGGTGATATGTTCATGATTGTCTATGTTAAATTATGTAGCCACATCTTCAAGATATGAAAAAGTTTTATTTTTATTATGATATGCCTCATGACTTCATTTTCATGCATTAAAGTTCTTTTCATGACTTTATTGATGTATCTCAAGTTCATATGTAAAATGTTTCACTTGTTTCCCTTGCTGGGCCTTCTGCTCACCCTTCCTTTTGATGTATGTCCCCAAGCTATGAGATGCAGTAATGAGCCTAGGGTGAACATGAGGAGAAGCATTTCAAGTGTTTAAGAAGAATGTTTTTTTGTTTCATGTTTTATGTTCCTTGTTTCCAAGACACTAAACCTTAAAGATCCTCAGTTCTGTGTAATGGAATGGAAAGTTATGTTATAAAAAGACGGGATGCTATAGATACAATTTTCCAACAGAATATACAACAAGGGTATTCACATTTTTTGAATTTATCAACCAAGATATAATTTTTTATATAAGGAGATCAATTATTAATTTATTTAGTGTCACCATTTCTAATGATTTAGATTTTCATCATTCATAAGGGTAATAAGGTTAACAATTTAATGGATTTTTATGTTAAACATCAGATGATGATTAAGAGATTAATGTAATATAACACAACATAAGGATTTATACATATAGGATAACATGATCTAATGAAATTGTGATGATTATAAATAATGATAAATTGGATGGAATATCATTTATCTATTGACATGTTATAAAAAAATGAAATATAACTAGTCCATTATTTTATAGAATGAGGTGATGTGGATCAAGGAAGAAAAACCTATTAGTTTTTCCTGAAATCATTAATGTATACCTTCTCATGAAAATTATACTCCATTATGAAAATGATATTTTAATAAATTGAGGCTCTAATATAATATTTTTTATGACTTCTTAAAACATTATAAATTAATGAATTTGAGGACCTATAATTTTCATATATCATTCACTTGTTTGGGATTGGGGACCTTAATTACTACCTATGAATATTTATGCATTTCCTCAAACTCAATTATTTAGCATTCCACATATGTTCTCCTATGTGAAAATCCAACAATGGTTTACTCTGAGTAATCATTAAGGTCCCAAATGTCATGTATTTAATTGATTATTCAATATTAATTTTTTATTATGTGGGTTTATATGAAGTAAAATTTCAGGTTTAAAATCATTAATAACCTAGAAAATTTTGGAAGTTGAAATTCATTTATGACGGTATAATGTAACACCCTAATATATTGTTATTTTTTTGATTTAATTAAATATTTTGATATTTTACACTTCAAAATTATTTAAAAATAAATTTTTTAAAACTAATTTTAACATTCAATTCACACATCACCAACATAGTGTACATTACACAGCATAGAGATGCTTCTTCCCAACATCCTTTTACTGTTATAATCATTTAAATAAAATATTTAAATCCTAATTGTTAAACATGTTAATATTAATTAATAAATAATTGTAAAATATTTTCTACAATGTTTTTATAAAATAAATCATATTTATGATGAAATATATAATTTTTGGTAACTAACATATTATTTAAAAATAGAATTTTTTCAAATAAATTACATTTCCTGTCCTTCAATGAAAAATAATAAAAATAATTTTAGTCACATATATAAGTTAAATTTATAAAATTAACTTAAAATATTAATTTAGAAATCTAAAATTAGCTGAGGGTAAATTATTGGGAATTTATTTGGGAAACATAATTATTTCATTAATATTGAAAATTATTTAGTATTAGTTAACAACTCACTTTTCATCTACAAATATATTAATGATAAATGATAAATTAAAATATAGAAGTAAAATTAAATCAACCAAGAATTTATAAATAAAATTTATATCATTTTAATATTTTTTAATTTAAATTGAATATAATAACATAATACTCTTTTAACAATTTTCTTTTATAAAAATTCTGTTACATTGTCAAGTTTACGTGAATAGATTTAAATTTAATTTTTCCATAGTGGTGAATTAAATATTAAAAAAGGAAATACACAATTTTAATCATTATAATATTTATAGTTCGATCATATCATGTTAATGTTTTAAACAATAATATTAGTAAAAGTGATTATGATTAATCACAACAAAGAAGGTAAAATTAAGCTTCATTAGATACTAAACCTTAATATTAGGGGCCCATATGACCTATCCACTTGTGAAACACCTTTTTTATCGACATATTTCTTCCATATTCCTTAAATCATATATTTTGGTTTTTAGGAAATTTTTTATTGAAATACATGTGTACACCTAACTTGTTTTCAAAAATTCCAAATGAGACCTTTTTCATCCCTATAAAAGGACACCATCTATCCCACTTCATCGCACCTTCAAAACCTCATAGTTTCAATTAATATCTTCCCAATAAATTTTTCAAAATAAATCCATTCATACTAGAGGAATCAATTTGGGAATAAAAAAATCTATGGAGTCCTTTTGGCCTAAACAAAAAAGAGTTACATGATTAAGAGGTAGCCTCTTCCCTCAATATCATTTCATTAATTTACCATCTGAAAACCATCCAATATAATTATTACATTATTGTATAAAAACAAATATTATCAATATACAAGGACGTTATTAGTATAATTATTTGTTTTAAACATCCACACACCTCAATTTAATGGGCAAAAGACACACAGTGTATGTGTTCTATGAACTACATCCTTACGAAATGATTATTGTTCAATTTCTTTTTTCCACCACTCATGGTTGAAATTAAGATGGATAATATATTTATGTATACTATATATTATTTTTTTACGTATTTATTCTTAATTAATTATTTTACAATATATATCTTTTATATTATCTATTTTGTATATATACAATAATTTCATTATAGGAAGTGTTTAGCCCCGCCCCTCAAAGATATATGATTTGATTAGACAATAAATGGATTCTTTAGGGAATTTTTTTGTGAATATATATGATATATAAGATATAATAAATATAATTTAATAATTATATATATTCTCATTTATTACATTCATTATTTCAACATTGTAATTAAACAGAAATATTGTTCATGAGTATATAAGACTTTCAATCTCTATGAACAGTTATTCTATTTCATAATTCTATGTTCAATGGATTCTTATAATATAATTATACTATATATAAATAAGGTTTAAATAATTTTTTACATTATTAAAATATTTATATTAATATAAGTACCAATGATATTACATGTTTTGAAACATGTGAAAAAACAAATAAGATATTATATGAAGTGAAACGATACCATATGTTTGTTAACAATTTAGTAATATAAATTCATAAAACACCATATATGGTATAATAAGTATTAATATTTTTCTATGAAAGATGTGTAGTATATTTATATTTATTATAAAGGTAGTTTGAACAATTACAATGAATGTTAAGACACGAGGTTAGGGAATTCATCGCACTTCTTATTTTCGTGAGATATAATATTTATTAACCAGTAGTTCTATTGAGTGGTGTGTATACATATCATGGATGTATTAGATGGTTTTTATAATTAAATTTATATTAATTTAATTCTCCATTTCATGAAATTTCCATCATTGTATTTATGTTTCAAATAATACAAAATCCTTAATATAATTTTTCTCAATTTCCATTCTTTGAGTAACATGCCATGTTATGAAACAAAATTTTTTCACTTGGTTTATATACTATATTTCAATGGATATAACATTAATATTATTATTTTAATAATATATTAAGGTTCTTGTAATTTAATTTTCTTACATGTGGAATATAGTTCTATGATACCTTGTTGTAAGAGTTTATTGAAACAATCCCAACTATTTTCGAGATTATATTGGATTATGCATGAATTGATGAAATGTTATGATCATTATATCAAAATAATTTATTAGTGGCATTATCATATGGGTAATAATGATTTATTAATATATTGTTACTATTTATTACACTATTTTATACAAAATATAGTTAAGAATGTGTATTTAAGAATTCCATATATCACCATATCTTTGGTATAAAATACATGTCCTATTAAAACCATGTCTTCAAAAAGGGGGTTCTAAGAATATTATTCCAATATCCTATAATATGTACATGAATAATTTGTCATTTTTTCTTTTAATTTTTTTAAAAGTGAATCTTATTTTCACGATCCAAATGTGGAATTTTTATATCCTTTTATTCATTAAAATTTATTCTTTTTATCTCATATAACATGTATATATTTATCTATCACCAATCATTTGAATCACTATATTCATGCTTAATGTTTAAATTGGTAAGGAAATGTTTTAGTAGATATGTTCATATAAATGACATTGAAAAATGTTTTAGGATCCTTTTTTATGTTTTCATGTAAAATGGTTTTCAAAATGTTCTCAAGATTATTTTATGATTTTTCAAGGGAAATGAGTTTTAAGTTTTTTTCAATTTTTCATGAAAATTGTTTACAAAAATCTGTTAAATCTTATTTTTTATGTTTCTATGGAAATATTTTCTCAAAATGTTTTCAATCCCAGTTCTTATATTTTAAATTAATTTATGATGTAAATTGTTTTCAAAGGGTGTTTTTTTAAAGGGTGTTTTTCAAAGAAAAAATGATATTTCCATCAACTAATGTTTTCGAAATATCATTCTATGTTATATTAGATCAATGATTAAATCCACTGATTACTCTTTCCCTAACTGTGAAATTTTTATATTTTCTATTAATATTTTTTCTGAAGGATTGAATTTTTGTTCGAATGATGCAGATGACACATGTTTCTTATTCATAGGTTATATTCTTTTGAAACAGATTCATCTAACTGGTAATATGCACTTAGAATTGGTTCTTTTCATGGGTTATATTCAAATAAAACCACATATTTTCATGGGATGTTATTTCATGATGTGATTATGAAACCTATCTCTTTTCATAGTGTATGATATAATGATATGTTATTGATACCCATTTCATTTCATGTGTTATGATTTGATGTTTATAAAAATAATGTCTTTTTATAGATCATGATACAATTAATGTTTTATTTTTTTCATATGTATAAATGATGTTATTATATGATGGATAAAACTTACATATCACTTGACTTCATCAGGTAATGATGTAGGACTCAGGGGTATATATGTTAAGTGTGAACCTGATTTCCCATTCACAATATAATGCGTGAACCTGATTACATGTTCACAATGTTATGAAAAAACATATATTTATGTCCATAAATTTATTCATTAACATGAAATCATGTTCACAATGTAATGTGTGTTCCTTATTTTGTGTTCAAAATATTATGCATCAAACCGGTTTCATGTCCAATTGTTTATCTGTGAATCATATTACACGTTCACAATATATTTTGTGAACATAATTACATTTTCAAAATACTATTAATGGACTTGGTTTCATGTCCATAAGGTAATACATAAACCTACTTACACAATAAAAATGTTATTCATGGTCCCGTTTTCATGTCTATAAGTTTACATGGGGTCATGATTTCATATTATTTATACAATGAGTTAACACGTTTCTACTTATACACAGTCACAATATTATAAAAAATATATCTGTTCCATGATTTCCATGTCATATTACTCTATTATTCATTTAATAACTTTCCCATCATTATATTTTGATACATTTCTTGTGAACATTAAATCGTTATTATTATATCTAATATGAAGGGAAAGCCGTTGAAATGTTTTGATCGTGTTCCATACCCTTTTGTTCATGTAATGCTTATTTATTTCCATTAATCACCATTACTAAGAATCTAACCTCACCCCTATCATAGTTTCCTTTCCATAGTCTATGAAGATTTATTTATATAGTAATAATGATGGATATCATTATGAGTGTTGTTTTATATCATCCACCAGTATAGAAGATTTTTATTAATTGTTATCAAATACACTAAACTATTTGGTTCCTTATGCATGAATTTTTAAACTGTCCTTAATCTTAATAAATAATAATTTTATATCCATCTATGATAAGAAGGGGTCACTATAAAATTGGTAAAATCTATATTTTAAATTGTGAGGATGTTTATCTATATAGCGTACCACCCTCTGAGTAATGTGTCCTCGAATGCACTTTCTTCAGAGGTGTCGACATGGTTGGAAAAATGAAGTTTATATCATTCATGATTTCTATATCTGAGCCCACATATATATTCCAGTATAAAAAAAATATCAATAACCATGAACCCCCATTTTCCATGGTGCACAGTTCTGGTGCTTGTATAGTACTAATCATATACAGATCATGAAACATGTGAGGGTGGTCTTGCTTCATCCAGATTTTCATCACAAACACCAAGGACATCACTGTGGCGCAACATATCCTCTAGAATCATAGAATTAACTATTTCATTATATCAAAAACACAAATATAATATTTATATACATGCATGAATGGTTGTAATCTTACAACTACCCCACCTCATAAGGCCACATCCTTGAGATACACTCCCAAACAACATTCAAAATCTAAGGTAAAAAAGAAAGGCCAAAGGGCCTAAACATCCAAATGAATTTCACATGATTCCTCTTAAACATTACCATGCTTCCAAATCAGTCTATAATAAATAACATTCTTTCTATGGTCCTAGGCACAACCATTACATATTATAGTGATTGTAAACATGAATCTATATTAATGCATTCCAATGAATATTTTTGGTATTCATTTTCTGATAAATAGGAATAACCCATACAAAATTACCCTATAAAATAATAGTTTAAAAATATAATTTTTATCCTTTTCTTCCATAAAAGGATAATCTGACAAATAAAGGCTTTCATTATTTTGATGATAAATGATTCATAATTTTCCCCTAGATCACATTCTTGTCATTATTATACTAAAATTCCTCAAAAGATCATATTAAAATATGATATGAGCCCAAAATATAAACAAGAGAAATAAATTAATGTAAACCACTACTCTATGGAATACTCATAAATTCATTTTTTTAAACATAACTTTTGTTCAGAAAAAAAATCATCTATTAAAAAATAACAATATTTGACATTTTGAAAATCATTATATTTTTATGAAAATTAAATAAAAACATCGAAAAAATATGCAGCTATCATGTGAGATAAATTTACACCTCAATTTTACAAATACAGTAACAAATATTCTCATCCTCCATCTTTAGAGTACAAAATTAATTGGAGGTTATAACGTAACAACCATTCCTTTCTTCGTCACAAAAGCACCAATAAATGCTTTATCCTATAACCACACATCATTGGATTATCATCTAACAACCCATAATTGATTTATAACATGCAATCCATTAATTTTAAACAATTAACATGACCTATAAAATATTAATCCAGAAAAATTCAATTATAAAGGTAATATTTGATAAAATAAACATTTCATTTTGAAATATAGTATTTTTAAAAGCTACACATATACAATGGGAAAAATTATATTAATTTAAAAACCCAAACAAGTCACATAAGATTGAAAATATTAATGTTACACGAAATTAGAAAATTCCATCCACTCCAGATATGTAATAAAAATTTCTTATAAAAAAACGAATCATAAAAGTGTATTTTAAAAAAAATTACATGCGTCATATCATTGGAGTGGGAATTTATCAGATGATACAATTACATGAATTATTTTATAAATCCACATAAAACAAGTGGAAATATAGTAACATTTTGTTAATGATTACATGTACCCCTCAACCACTCTTTTTATGATGCAATGGTTGGGTCTTATTTATAGCTTATTCAGGTCAAATTTTGAAACATTTGTATTTAGCATGAGATCTGCATGGTTTTTGAAAAAATTTACAAAATTGTTCACCCTTCTAAGGAGAACCATGAAAACTATTTCTGGAAAATTTTCATTGTTGGTGATGGATTTGAAAAACCATGCACCCACCTTGTAGATACCATTCAACCAATTAGAGGTGTACATTGT
This sequence comes from Viscum album, assembly GCA_963277665.1. Classification (NCBI taxonomy): domain Eukaryota; kingdom Viridiplantae; phylum Streptophyta; class Magnoliopsida; order Santalales; family Viscaceae; genus Viscum; species Viscum album. Next base: position 51,154 of record CAUJRU010001521.1, on the reverse strand, counting down.
TTGGTTGCATGTTTTGACAAAATCTATATCCCTTCCCATATAACCTAGTATATGAGATTTAATTGTTCATAATTTTTTTTAAAAAATTCCCTTAACACTATTATGGACACACTGTTTACCCTAACTATGGATATTTCATTTTCCATGGTTTATTGGGATATAAATGACCCATTTTGGATCATCCAAAACCATTACAAAGAGGATCAATGATTGGAGATCAACATTATATTCTTTCACAGTATGATATATTTCATAATTCCTTCTCTACCACTCACATCATTTCCCCTCCTTAGGTTTTGATATATATCAATGTTTTTGAAGGATATAATAAATGTGTCTTTAAATGGTGAATCTTATTTTGATTATAATATCCTCGTTGTCACCATTGTTATTTCGTGTTTGCTATAGCAGGATGTCTGATTTTTGATCCAATGATCCCAATGTTGGTGGTTCCATTTATGATGGGATAGCTGATTTAACCATAAATTTCATGGCATAATTTATTTTGGATTCAATTATATTATAAAAATCAATTTTTTTATGAATTGATTATTTTAAAATTGGATTGATTATAATTGGGAAAACCCATTATATTATTGATTTTTGGGATGATTGTGGAATTTGATGGAATTTGTTGTTTTAATTTTTGGTGTTAAATATTAATATTAATTTGAAAATTTTTATATAAAATTATTATTTGAGAATGATGGATTAATTTTTTATAATAAAAAACTAGTTTTATCATTTAAAATGAAATGATTTTATAAAAAGGTTGTGTTTTAGGTTAAAACTAGAAATTGGATTATAGATATTGAAAATGGGGAAATTTTATTTTGTACTAATTTGAAAAAAAAATTCCCTTTTATTTATTTTTGTTTGAGAATATGAAATAAATGGTAGATAGTGAGTTATTATGGAAAATATGTTAGGATAAAAATTCCCCCAAAACATATTGATATTTTACAAATCTAACCAAAACATATTTCCCAATTGTATTCCCAGTAAGATGTTTTTTACTCCTCTTTGACCAGTTTCATATAAAACAATATGAACATTTACATTATCATTATATATTTGTGTCAGTATCTAATAACCTAGAACTATCATTCCAGCTAAATGATGACCATGTATATCATCTGTGATAATTTTGTTATATATAATCCATTTTTTGGATCGTCTTTAAACATTACTTCAAAATTTATATAAACTAATTAATATATAATCATTATTAAGGCATTGTTTTAAATATATCCTTTAATGTAAATGTATAGAATGATATGATTATAATATTATATTTTACATTCAAGCCTATTTATATAAAATTTAAATCATTAGATTGTTATTTATTATTTGGGTATTATTGTCGAACACATGGAGAGAACCTATTGGGATTTTCTCTCCCACCCAACCTGTTCCTTTTGGAGTTTGTATATTATATTATTGTACGTTCAATAATGGATAAAATTTCCACATAGAGGTGGTTCTTATTGGTCACCAATAGAAATTTGAGTGTTGTGTCCATTAAGACATGGGTTATTATATTTCTGTTTCTCAAACATTGTGGTTTTACATTGGGTTTATATACATATGTGTATTCTAGTACTATTCTCCCATTTTAGATTTATTTTTGGGAATAATTAATTGTATATTTTACTTTTGATGTTTATCCATAAAAATCATTTCCACCATTATAATGTATATTTCGAGGTTCTAGTCTCCAACCTGCGGGGATTGGGAACACCATTTGATCCTTGTTAATGATTTCTTCTGTTTCATAGTACAATGGTTATCGAGTTAGTTTATGAAAAAGTGTAATCAAAGGTGTATGTTAATCATATTTCTTTGATTTATGTATGAGTTTATATATGATTTCATATTTAATGAGTTTGTCGCAACTAAGTGCTTGGCCAACCGTAACTAAATTCAGCCTTAATTCACTACTTAAGTCTTTTGACATGCGTATTGAATATTGTTTCCAGTAATTTTCATGATTTTGGTTTTGATAGATTAAAATACAATTATTTTTAATTTATTTTTTTTTGATTAATTTCACTATTGTTTGTTATTGATAGTTGTTTTGAGAATACATTTTCATTAATTAAATATTCACTCAATATGTTATCTATCATAATGAATCTAATAGTACATAAAAATATGATACAAGATGAATCATATATATTACTATGGTGGGACAATATACTCATTGAATAGAACATGGTAAATGATGGTCAACATGTTTTCCATGATTTGGGACAAGCACCATCAAACATCCCATTTAGGCTCCAATTCGTGAACCAAATAGGACTGAATTCAAGAATCATAGTCAATAATTTTTTGACCAGAAGACACGAAAATTCCATGTCTCAAATGATCCACAATAAGAAGAGGTATTTTTAAGGACAAATTAAATTTTATTGGAGTTATTGGGGACTCAAGATTATATCAAGGGGGAATATGTTACCTTCAAGCTAGTGGGGACAAGAAAGAGATGGAATGACACAACATTGAAGAAAAATAAGAAGGAATCCATAGAGTAGATAAACATTAATGATTATTTCATCGACAAGTTATATCCATAGAGGGTGGTGTTAGAAAAGGCTACTGGGTTTTTAAATTTTTATATATTAGATAAGACCATGATAAAATACAAAATTACCTTTTCTGATCTTATTAATTTTTCACCAAATATTGTATCGAATGAGAAGAAGAAGGATTAGTGGTTTAATATAGTACATTGATATGATATTCTTTTGTATGATTTCATTCTATATCTCTCTTATAATGATGATTTGAATTTGGGTGTTTTTATATTATATTCACTATCCTAACCATTTCCACTAACATTTTTGGTTCTAAAAACATATTTTCTCTAACTTTATCCTAAGAACATATTTTCTAACCCAAATTCAATATAATTTCAAAAAAATCCTTATATATACTATAATGTATACTATTACTATATAATAACACATCCAAATATTGTTATTGATCCCATATAATGTTGTAATCTATCCAATATGCTTGATGAATATAATCGAATGTATGAATTTTTCTCTCGAACATTCCATCAAATGGAGGATGAAAACAATTATTAAAAATATATTCAATTTGAAAAATAATTTTTTGTTTTTTACTCAAAATAATTCCGAATATGTAATCATAGTTAGATACTATTGAGATTGGATATATTTGTAAACTGATAATCTCCTTGACATACTATAAGTAATGAAAGCCAAAGGGTAATGTATATTAGTTTAGAAGGAAATGAGAATACTTAGTCAGTCAATAAAAAACCCAAATTTCATTGTTACACTAAGTTTTCCTTGGATATCCCACTATGAAATACATTGATATACTTATCCAATCCCACTTTGTTATAAGAAAAGGTTGAAGAATCTCATTAAATGAATTCAATTATTATTTAACTTATTCAAAAGATAAAAACATCAGGGTAAACTTAGTAATATATATTTTCATTAAATACACCAGTTTACACATAAATATATCTCTACATTTTAGTACCTCAATGATAAACATAAAATAGATAATTATGAGCCTTAGTTAACCATACTTTCGTCAACTAGAAATCACATGGATGCAAAGAATTTTCCAAATACTTAAATACCATCTTCCTAAAAATTAAAATTAGGATAATTACCCATAATAAGATATTATAACTTTTCTTATAAATATTGGTCATACTTTTTAGCTTTCAAAATTATTATTTTTGCATCTTTTACTACTTTAAGACAGGAAACAAACAAAATATTTTCACTCTATCAATAACTACAACAATTGGTTTTTCAAATCATCAACTAAAGTATCATTGTCTAAATGTTACATGGTTAACATAACAATATTTTTTCAACTGAAATAATAATCTAACTTGTTTTCATTTCTAGGATAATAATGAATCATGAAATAAAATTATTAATCCATTACATTAATATTATCTTCACTTGATAAAATATTTCTGAATAATTGTATACATTAAAATTTTAAGATAATTATATATTTCACATATGGTTCTATATAAATGATTCCCATAAATTTTTAAACAAATAAAATAATAGCTGATTATCCAATAAAAACATTTATTTTAATTTCATTTTAATGGTATTAAATGTTCATTTTTATATTATGGGCCTGAGTTAGTGCATTTTCATTATGAACATCCATTCTCATCATTTGTGCACATCAGACCTAATATACACCAATTTAGTCCCAATTAGTCTTCTGATTATAAGGAATGTAATTATAAATATTTTAATTTGATATTTTTGGAACTATATCTACAATTAAATTTGACCATTTTTCATTCAGGGATCAATGGATGATTCATAAACGATGATGGATATATTTGGAGATAAATGGAAGCAATTCTAGAGAAGGAAGATTGGACACCAGCCCCCTAATGAGATTGTGGGGCCCATCATACAGGTCCAATGAATCCCAAATTTTGTGGGATGAAAGAATAAATGTTGAGAAACAAATCACTCTTCAAGAGATAATGCTAGTTCGGCTACTATTGTGGTCATTAAGGCACCCCATGTTAGACATACAATTCTGGTCCAGATTCTACCACCCAGAAAAATAGCCCACTAATTTGATCATATCTCGGAATCCCCAAATCTAGATGGGACAAAATTTTATAGGTGGTTATACGACGTCCAAAGATCCATTTGTTTCTTCTATGGACCACTCTGATTCGTTCATCTCGTAGGACATACAAATGCCTCTGTTTGGTTGATGAAAGATGGCTGCCACCTCGGTTCAAATGTGGAAAAGTCCAAATTCCACATGCTTTCCACCACCTATGGCCTACCAAAATTAAGTGATATTCTTTGTACTGTTTGAGGCTCAACCCAAGGGCTCAATAATTCATATTTAAGGTAGTGATGTTGGAGGATTTAGGAATCTTTGGTGCTTGGTTTCATTGTAGTGTTATGTTGTCGCTTTGTGTTTGTAATCACATTTCTTTCTCATGTAAGTTGCTTAATTCACCTTAGTTTCTTAATAAAAGTTCATTTTATACCATTATTCTATTCTTCTACTTATCGCATTGATACCGTTGGTTCATGGTGTGAATTTATTCACACCATACTTTGTGATATTTATCACACAACGGAGGAGTGATCTTTTTTTGATGTTGTTTTTACTTACATCCCGCTTCTGTTGAAGACATGTCATCAATGGAGTTCTAACCCTATTATGGGTTGATCCATGGGAGTAGCAGGGGGCTGCATTGGATGTTATTTATCACTCCATTAATGGCTAATCACTTATTTAAATGAGATTTCATTTGATGATTTTAAAACATCTTCATCTTTATTGAATTTAAGGTCACACATTTAATGTGCTAATACGAACCTCTACCTTGGAGTGCTCAAAACATTGATCCTTCAAGTGTATAGGTGATTAGTATTAGGTTTTTTATGCATTAAACCAGTAAGTTATGATTTCGTTTGATCTTCATAAATGAATCCATATCAATTATAAGAAATTGAATCATTAAAAAAGTAAATCATCCAATCCACCCCAAGTGATAACCTAGGATCAACCCATTATTTTAAATTGAATTCACTTAAATATATTAGATATCATTCACACCCATCCAAAATCAATCCATGTTGGCCACTTCATATCCGAAAATAGTCCATAGAATGTACGTTTCCAAAATTGATCCAATTTCAATGGATGGTTTTCAAGGATACCAACTCATAAACCCGGGTGTGAACAAAAATGGAAACCCAAATGAGGCAGCCCCAAACATGGGGAATTTGGTCGATCAAACCATGAATGACTACCTCACACCTTCTTATACCAATGCCCCCTCATGAATTAGACACAATTCCCTAGGAGATTCCAACTACATCTTTAAAACCCATGTCCTAAACCACCTTCCCACATTCCATGGAATGGAGTCTGAGATGCCATATCTATAGATTTAGGAGTTCAATGACATTGAAGATACCATTTCTCCCCCACATCAACTAGAATCTTCTAAGATGAGTCTATTTCCTTTTTCTTTAAAGGATCGAGCTAAAAATTGGCTAAAGAATTTGATACCATCATCCAAAAATTCATGGGACCAACTACAAAGAGAATTCTACAAAAAATAATTTCCCCACCACAAAACAATTGCACTTAAAAAGAGTATCCAAATTTTTTTTGAAAAAGAGGGAGAGTCATTCTATGAAACATGGGAGAGGTTCAAAGACACTCTAAACATGGTCCACACCGTGGTTTTTCTATTTCTGAACAATTGAGAATTTTCTATGAAGGGTTGGGTCCGGGAAACAAAAAAATTCATTGACATGATGTGTAATGGAACCTTTAAAAACAAAGCCCCAAATTATGCTTACGAGTATCTTGAAAGCCTTTATGAACAAAATCAAACATGGGGAACTTCACCTTATTCTGAAAAGCCACAAAGAACTACTGGAATTCATACACTTAGAGAAGAGGAAAGCCTTAGGGCTAAACTCGCAGCACTCTCTAGTAAGGTTGAAGAAATAGACCTTACGAAAGACCATGAAATCCAAACTATTGACCCTGTTTGCCCAATTTGTGACAAAAATGACCATAACACAGAAAACTGCCCAACCATTCCATCCATCAAGGATGTTATTTTAGGAGGACCCCAAATGGAGGTAAATTATTTGAACTTTCAAAAGCCTCAATACCAAAACACCTTCAACCCATGGTATAATGACCACCTAGGAATTCGCTGGAAAGATAACCAACAACCTAGACAACCATAGGGACAAAACCCTTACCCCCATCAGAACTACCAAACCCATAACCTGTTCCAAACCCAACCTATCCAATACCAATAGCCACCGGTCCATTTTCAACAAACCATACCACCTCCAAAATATCACCCTGGGATAAACCAACCTACTCAAGCACCCAACCAAACTGTTCCACAAAGCCTACTAGAACAAATGTGCAAACAAATGGAGAGGATGAACTCGGAGGTATCTTCCCTAAAACAAGAACTTCAAACCATCAAAACTGGAAAGGCACCCATGCCTACTCAGGTGTTTCCATCCTCAACTTCATGGGGAGAGTCAAGTTGCACTAAAACAACTCATGAACAACTAAAGGATGTGACTGTTTTAAGAAGTGGGAAATCAATTGAGAAACTAGAACAACTAATTCAGAACCCACCTAAATATTAAAACCTGGATGAAAATTCAAATGAACCACAAGATCAAACGGAGGAAACTGATAACATTGTCAAGTAAACAAATCATCAACAAACAACCCCACAACCTGCACCATTTCCTCAACGCATGAGGGGGAAAACCAGGCCTGAACTGAGTGAAACATTGAGGGAAATATTTTCACATGTCAAGTTGAACATATCCCTTCTCAATGAAATACAAACCATACCTGCCTACTCAAAGTACCTTATGGACTTGTGCACTTTTAAAAGAAAATTTTCACATTAAAAGCAAGTCCTTTTGGATGCTAATGTGAGTACCACCATTCAAGGGACCATTCCTCCTAAGTTGAAAGACCCGAGTTTCCCTTACATCAATGTTGAACTAGGAGAGAGAAAAGTTGTCAAGGCCTTGTGTGATCTAGGTTCTAGTGTCAACCTCATCCCATATGTTGTGTACTTCCAGTTAGGCCTAGAAGAACTCCAACCCACATCTTTCACACTTTAACTTGCTAATTGTAGCATTAGGGTTCCAAAGGGGATTTTAAAGGAAGTTCTAGTAAGGGTTGAAAACTTTATCTACCCTGCTGATATCATTGTCCTTGACAACCATCCAAACATAGGAAATAAGAAACAAACCCCAATCATCCTTGGCCATCCTTTTCTTGCAACAATCAACTCTGTTATCCAAGTCTGAAATCGGAACATGACCATCACCTTTGGGAACATGAGTCTAGACCTAAACATCTATAATGCAAGATCACAAATAGGGGATGACGAGGACATTCAGGAAGTAAACATGGTAGGAATAATTGATAATGAATCCATGGAACATCAAGGAATATTTGATGAATGATTAAGTCAGGATGAGATTGATATCCTTTGTTCATATGAAGGAAGTTTATCTCCATGGCTTGAATCATTTTCAAATTCCTCTTATAATGAAGTCTTAGGTCCAAAAATCAGTGAAACCTTTCAAGAAACCACTTTCATGAAGACCACTCCAAATTCTTTCCCTAAATCTGATCAAGACAATCTAGTAGTTGAAACTTCTACATATGGGGAATCAATCCTATCTGAAAATCAAAAAAAAGAAATTGAACTTGATCCAATGTCCAAATCTTCTGTTGAAATTCCGAACCAACGTGATCTTGAATTGAAGGAACTTCCCACTAAACTCAAGTATGATTTCCTACGGGACAATCAAACACATCCTATTGTCATTTCTTCTTCTCTTGAATCCAATAATGAGAGGAGGATTCTATATGTCCTTAGGAAACATAAGAAATCCATTGGTTGGACACTGTATGATATTCCTGGGATTAGACCACTTATCAGGACTCATAGGATTGTTCTGGAATCTGATTCAAAGCCATGTCATCAAACTCAATGGTGACTCAATCCTAATATCATGGAGGTAGTAAGGAAAGAACTTATGAAATTGGTAAAAGCTGGTATCATCAATCCCATAGCTGAGAGTGAGTGCGTGAGTCCAATCCAATTGGTTCCAAAAAAGGCTGGAATCACAGTGATAACAAATGAGGATGGAGAGATTCTTCCAACAAGGGTGAGTAGTGTATGGAGGGTCTGCATTGAAAACAGGAAGCTAAAATCATTCACTAAGAAGGAACATTTCCCCTTACCATTCATTGACCAAGTCCTTGAAAGAGTGGCAGGTCATGCCTTCTACTGTTTCTTAGATGGGTACTCAGGGTACAATCAAATTGAGGTTTCCCTAGAGGATCAAGGGAAAACTACATTCGCATGTTTATTCGGTACCTTTGACTTCAAACTCATGCCCTTTGGTTTATGCAATTCTCCTGGAACCTTCGAGTGGTGCATGATGGGAATCTTCTCAGACATGGTAGGGAATTTTCTTGATGTCTTCATGGATGACATCTCTGTGTTTGGGGATACTTTTGAGGGATGTCTATAGAATGTTGAGAGAGTCTTATCAATATGTGAAGAAAATAATCTAGTCCTAAACTGGGGAAAATTCCATTTCATGGTTAAAGAGGGACTTGTTCGTGGCCATATTGTCTCGAGTAGGGGGATTGAAGTTGATAAAGGAAAGGTTGACATCATTTGTCACCTTCAATCACCCAAAACTGTCAAGGAAGTGAGGTCTTTATTAGGACATGCTGGTTTCTATAGAAGATTCATCAAGGATTTTAGTTCAATATTCTGTCCCCTTTGTGCTCTCATAGTAAAGGATGCTCCATTTGTTTGGACATAAAGTTGTGAGGGTTCATTCTCAACCCTCAAATCCTCTCTCACCTCTCCTCCGATTATGAATTCTCCAAATTGGAACCTTCCTTTTGAACTTATGTGTGATTCTAGTGACTTTGTTGTAGGACTTGTGTCAGGACACCATTGTGATAAAACTCCTTATGTCATTGATTATGCAAGAAAATCCTTAAATGATTCTCAAATCAACTACACCACCACTGAAAAGGAGTTACTTGATATTGTGTTTTCTTTAGGGAATTTTAGGTCCTACCTCTTAGGATCCCCAATCACTGTGTTCACTAACTATTCTGCACTAAAATAACTCTACCAAAAACAAGATGCTAAGGCTAGACCGATTAGGTGGGTCACTCTCTTATAATAATTTGACCTCACAATCAAGGATAAAAAGGGAGTTGAAAATGTTGTATCTAATCACCTCTCTAGGATTGAATTCAATAACAACTAAAATCACCTTTCCGTGTCTGATTTATTTCATGATGAACACTTATACTCTGTGAGTGACTGCCCATGGTATGCCGACATATCAAATTTCATAGTTACAAGAGTCATTCCAAAATTCTCAGGGACTCAAGCTCTAAGGAAATTTTATTCTGATGTTAGACACTATGTGTTTGATGATCCATACCTCTATAAGTTCTTCCCTGACCAAGTCATTAGAATGTGTGTTCCAGAATCTAAACAAGAGTCCATCCTTAAATTCTGTTATAGTGATGCATGTGGAGGTCACTTTTCCTCTAAGAAAACATCTGCTAAGATTCTTCAATATGGTCTCTTCTGGCCCACCCTTTCAAGGGACTCCAACACATTTTGTCAAATCTTTCCTAGGTGTCAAAAAGTAGAGTCAATCACAAAAAGGAATCAAATGCCACTCACTCCCATCTTAGTGGTTTAAATCTTTGACTGTTGGGGAATTGATTTCATGGGTCCTTTCCCAAACTCTATGGGATACCTCTACATTCCTTTATCTATTGATTATTTATCAAAATGGGTTGAGGCCATTACCACAAAATCCAATGATCATCAAACTGTGATTATATTCTTAAATGAAAACATCTTCTCTAGATTTGGAATTCCTAGGGCTATCATAAGTGATCATGGAACTCATTTTTTAATCGTCCATTATCATCACTCATGGAAAAATATGGAATTTCTCACAAAGTGTCTACTACTTACCACCCAGAGACCAATGGTCAAACTGAGTTATCCAATCGTGAAATCAAAAAAATTCTTTAGAAAACTATCAATCCTTGTAGGAAAGATTGGTCTATGAAACTCGTAGATGATCTTTGGGCCTATATAACCACATATAAAACCATTTTAGGAATGTCCCCATATAGGTTGGTTTATGGAAAAGCATTCCATTTACCTGTTGAAATTGAGCATAAGGCCTTTTGGGAAATAATGAAAATGTATTATGATCTCTCATTGGCTGGAACAAAAAGGAAATTAGATCTCAATGAACTACATGAATTAAGGATGGAGGCTTATGAAAATTCAAGTTTCAAAAAAGCTAGAGTTCAAGCCTACCAATATAGGAATATCAAGGTCAAACATTTTGAACCGGGAAAAATTGTGCTCTGGTATAGTTCAAAACTTCATTTACACCCGGGAAAGTTAAGGTCTAGATGGTCAGGTCCTATCATAGTGCAGCATATATACCCCGATGGGGCAGTAGAGATTCAAGATCCCACTAGTGGACACATTTTCAAGGTTAATGGTAAAAGGATAAAAAATTCATTGAATCATTCAATAAATAGGAAATAGATGTTGAGTTAATTGAGGGAATCTATGAACCAAGAAAAAATTGATAAATTTAGGATCTACGTCGGGCTAACGACGTTAAACAAAGCGTTGCACGGGAGGCAACTAGTGGTTTTAATGTTTCTAGCCTTTATGAATCATGATTATTTTTCAAATAATATTAATTAATCATTTTTATATTTAAAAATTAAAAAAATAGACTTTTTACCTGTTCTTCTATTATGAGTATGGATGGGTACGAAAGGGGAGCACCATATTCATCTGTGTCATGTGGTGTGATCCTTGAGTAATACCTTACCCAGAAATTTAAAAAGAAGGCAATGTGTCATTAGTTTTTTTTGTTGTATTTTTATTATTCTATATGTTAAGATAAAAATAATAACAATAATAATAATTAAAAAATGGGACATGCCATAGGCCGTGAGGCAAACCCCTTCACAACCGGTGAAGCCGCGGGAACTCGAACCCAGGACCGAAGGGAGATAGGGGCGCGCGCTTACCACTGACCTACGGCTTCTTGTGCTTCCTTATTTTATAATTTTTATATATATACTTATATTTTACTTCCTTTATTATATAATATATATATATATATTGTTTTTTTTTTGTTTTTTTGTTTTGTTTTTCCTTTTTTCCACTAGGGAACTTTGCAAGAGACATGGATATCAAAGGACTAATTTCGAGCGGCAAGAACTTCAAACTTCAACCACCAGGTGACTCCATTCCATGATACTCATATTTTAATATCCTTATTGAAGTCCCATTTTTTTCCTCTACCCCATTTTAAATTTTATTTTTACGAAACTATAGACAGTTTCATTCTAAGTTGGGGGGTGTGGAAACAAAATTTTTGTTTAAAAAAACAATGATAAAAAAAGAAGTAAAATTCCTTTATCATTCATATAATAACATCTTTGCTCACATTAAACTACATATCAAATAATTTTTATTTTCTTGAATAATAATTTAATTCATGATTAAGTTTAAAAGAATTGATTTTGGAAGTTTGGTTGTCCAATGAATATTTTCATCATTTTTATTTTCATCAATTTAATCAAAATGCCACAATGCACGTGCTTTAGACTATGGGGTACTAATTTGAATTTTTGGGGTCCCATAATAAATAGAATAGACTGGTTTTATTTTTATGAATAATATGAGTATTAAAAAAAATTGCGTGTAGAGCAATGGATTAATAAAATGTGAGGCTTTCGACACTTGTGGATAGTGACTCCAGAGTTGTGTAGCCCTGAGTTTTTCAATATATATCTATTTATGGTAATATGACCTTGTTTTTTATTAAGTTAACTCGAGATGATGCACGAGTATGTGGGCTTCACTTGGTTCCCTAAGGCCTTTGAGTCTGGGAGTCATCGGCAAAGTCTTGCTACATGGGATTATTTGATTAACTGCAATCTCAATTACTATGGAAATATTTCAAAAAAATCCAAAAAAAAGGGAATTAAGAATACTCATATTAGGATTAAATGTTATTCCACCTAGCGCTTCCATGATTTCCCCCTTGGATGAAAATGAACCCCCATATCTATTGTGATTCACAGCACATCATTACACCTAATTGAGTTGGATGATGTATGATGATGGATTTGATTAATGGAATAGGCATGGGATTGGAATATTCATTTAAATTCATCTTTTTTTAAGTTATCTTGAAAGGTTAAAAAAATATATTTGTGTTCAGTTTACATTGTGATCACGATTTGTTATAATGTGTTTGAAGAAAGGAATTCAAATAAAAGCATTGAATTATTTGCTCGAGACTAGAAAATCTCAAGTTGGGGGATGTAATTATCCAACAAAAAAATTTATTTTAATAGAATTTTAATGGTATTAAATGTTCATTTTTGATCTTATGGGCCCGAGTTAGTGCATTTTCATTATGAACATCCATTCTTATCATTTCTGCACATCATGCCTAATATACACCAATTTAGGCCCAATTAGTCATCTGATTATAAGGAATGTAATTATAAATATTTTAATTTTATATTTTTGTAACTATATCTACACTTAAATGTGAACATTTTTCATTCAGGGATCAATGGATGATTCATAAACGATGATGATGATATTTGGAGATGAATGGAAGCAATTCTAAAGAAGGTAGATTGGAAACCATCCCACTTATGAGAATGTGGGTCCCAACATAAAGGTCCCATGAATCCAAACTTTTGTGGGATGATAGACTAATTGTTTCTAAACAAATCACTCTTCAAGAGATAATGCTAATTCGGATTCTATGGTGGTCATTAAGGCGTTACAAGTTAGAGATACAATTCTGGGCCAGATTCTGCGGCCCAGAACAACAGCCCACTAATTTGATCATATCTCGGAATCCCCAACTCCAAATAGGACCAAATGTTACCATCGGTTAGAAGAAGTTGGGAGGTCCATTTTCAACTTATATGGACCACTCTGAATCGGTCATCTAGAAGTACATTCAAACACGTCTGTTCGGTGGATTAAAGTTGGATGCCAACTCAGGTCAAATGTGGAAATGTCCAAATTCCAAAAGCATTCCACCACCTATGGCCTACCAAAATTAATTGAGATACTTTTTACTCTTGGAGGCTCAACCCAAGTTCTCAAAAATGCCTATTTATGGTAGTGGTGTTGGAGGATTTAGGAATCTGTGGTGCTTGGTTTCATTGTAGTGTTATGTTGTCACTTTGTGTTTGTAATCACATTTCTTTCTCAAAAATGCCTATTTATGGTAGTGTTATGTTGTCACTTTGTGTTTGTAATCACATTTCTTTTTTTGTTGTTGTTTTTACTTCTTCAATTCCACCCTTGTAAGTCTACTTACCGCTTCCGTTGAAGACATGTCATCAATAGAGGGATAAATCTTTCATGGGTTGATCCAAGGGAGTAGAAAGGGGATAGATTGGATGTTATTTATCATTCCATTAATGGATAATCAGTTATTTTAAATGAGATTTTATTTGATGATTTTAAAACAACTTCATCCTTATTGAATTTAAGGTCACACATTTCAAGTGCAAATACGAACCTCTACCTTGGAGTGCTCAAAACATTGATTCTTCAAATGTATAGGTGATTATTATTAGGGTGTGTAGGAATTAAAACAGTAAGTGATGATCTCATTTGATCTTATTAGATTAATTCATCTCAATTATAAGAAATTGAAATCATTAAAAAAGTAATTCATCCAATCCACCCCGAGCGATAACATAGGATCAACTCCTTCTTTTAAATTGAATTCACTTAAATCTATTAGATATCTTTCAAACACTTCCAAAATCAATCCATGTTGTCCACTTCATAGCTGAAAACATTCCATAGAATGTACGTGTCTATAGGTTTCTTCATAGGTCTCTGTGGATTCAATAACCCAAGATAAACTACAAGGACCGTTACCGTCTTACCTTCTTCTCTTGGGTAAATTTGAGTGAGAATCAATAGTCTATTCCATATAATAGGTAGGATAATATTTCTCTTGATCTTTATATTACTATACGGATAAGAAAGTATCATAATTTTTTTAAAAGAACACAACCATGTCCGTACGAGAAATCATTAATGTAGATATTTAAGTAACCATTTTCCAGGGGCAGTGAAAAAATTATAGAATTTACATATACTGTTTTGTATTTCAAAAAACAATAATCACTTTATTTTTTACAACTATATTAAACTCATTTTAATGTAAAAAATGTTAGTTGGATTGATAACCAATATATGTTTTAACAACCAGCTGGTTGTATCCTACAAATCTAGGTGAACAAGCAATCATACTATATTTTTTTCATTCGCATAAATTTATTAACCACTTTTTTGGATGGATTAATTACAATTTAATCTTTATTGAATATTTCAAAAAAAATAATAAATTATTTATAACAAAAAATTATTGATAAATTATCTATATAACATATTTTCTTTATATGTCGAAAAATTAATACATAGATGTTATTCATGATGATCATAAAATTTTAAATAAACTAAAATAAAGTTGATAAAAACAAAATATTTTAAATATATTTATGGAATACTATATTCATAAGATCAATTAATAAATTATGGAAATTTGAAAACCCCAAGAGCATAACTACAAAATCATAATTATTTTTTATTGTCTGGAATGAATTCCCTAGAATATCATCATCAATAAAATTAAATATATTGTATCCAAAAATGAAATCAATATTTTAGAAGTAATGTTATACCTTATGATAATCAAAAAAATAATTAAAATGTGTACATGTTACTTTTCTTAATTGTGATATTTTTCAGAGATCTGCAATATATATTAAAATCGCATAGAAGCATTATGTTTTTCAAAAATACAAGTAGGTGAACCCTATGGGGAATTTATAGTTAAAATAAAACCTTTGTCTATAAATTTTTTGATATATTATTAAGTTATAAATTTTCTATATGTGTGATTTTATATGTGGGTTTTTGAAATAGTCATAGAATTTTGGATTAAATCAACATTTAACAAAACCTCTCGATCTAAAATCTCACTAGGAAAATCATCAGGAAGAATATACATGTATTCCTTATCTTTGGGAACATCACTAGTCTGAAAAGTTCCACTATCATCAATGACATGTTCTATGTAACATTAAATACCATTTTTAATAACAATCTCTAATTATTGGTATGTTATAAAAGGTATGATATCATTGAAAAGGACATTATTATCATTTAAAACTATCTTGAAATGATAAACAAAATTCCAATCATTACCCTATGTACGACTAGTCTCTATTATGGGTAGTTCAACAAGATTTATCAGATATAATATTTCCCTAACAATAATAAGATAAATCCCAATAATAATAGTTTTATAGTGCCTCTAGTAAGAGTTTTTACAAAAAGTCTATAAAAATCATAATTTCAGTTTCCCAATATTCTTCCACATTTTTAGAAAATTAAATAATACAATGATTTTAAATAAAATAGTGTATTCATATAATATGAATACATATGTAACATACATATCACCAATTCAATTTATGGCCCAAAATCAGCCATAGTAGTAGGAAAACAGTTTGATGCACAATTTTGTTTCTGATTGTCCTTAATTACCCCTTGAGTGACTATATCTGAAAATATGATGTCTTAATGTCCAACTCATTTAAATTAAAAGAATATTGCAATCATTTTTTCATTATATGTCTACTCGCATTGCTTACATTTTTTGAGACATGTTATTAGTCATTCCACATCAAAATAATTTCCCAGATTTTGAGATACATTCCACAGTGTGCTTCATAGAACACATTTCACAAGAATAGAATTTGATATTATTACATGAAATATTTTTTGATGTGTTTTTTCTAAAGGATAACAAAACTAATTCTTTTTATACATATCATCATGAGGCACATATGATTCATCAAAATATATCAGGAATATTTTCATCATAATGATCTACTTTCTCATTTCCGGTAAACTCCCATGACGCAAAAACACAATTACATTTTTTTAAATTATATAAAAAAATCTATTAATTTTACTTTCAATGTCCTAAAAATATTGGATGTACCATTCTATTGTTATATAATTCATGTTATATGTAGCTACATAATATTCCTCATTATTCCTCACATCTATGATTTGTTTCACCATTCTTTGTTAAATATTCTTGGGAATACAATATTATAGAAAAATACTATTAAAGTCAATGTATTCTAAAACCTCAATATTATTTTTATCGATAGAATTCTTTACCAGAGGCCAGTATCGATCTACTTCACCTTCAACGTGATAAATAGATATAGATTACTATTGTATTTTAAAAAATCCAATGAATTTGAATATATATAATGTTTTGATCCATAATTAAACAATAAATTGATATGAGGTACCACAAATTATAGAGTTTGTATCCTTATAAAATTATCATATACTGACATATTCATCTATTGATAATCTGAATTCTCCCTTGTGTTGATACCGCCACCATTTCTAGGATTTTCAATTGATCCATCACTATTAAAATAATATATTTCAGGATTCCCAATATTTTGGGATGCTAATTTGGATGAATGTTTTCCAATTGACATCTTCCCACAAAAGTTTCCATATTTCCTCTTTAGAAATACATTCCAAAATGAAATATCTTATATTATAAAACATGGTAAATATAAAATGATATATGATTTCAATATAACCATAAATTTAATATAATATATTATAATTATAATAACAATATTATAACCACTAAAAATATATAATATATGCTCTTATACAATATTTATTGTTATGAACATAAACAATAGTCATTATATATGTTTTAAACATGAATTCATATTATTTTATTAACAAAAATATATTGACATTTATTTTTTCTAATGTTGGAATAAACCATATAAAATAATCCCATGCATTATAATTGAAACATATATCTAGTATCCATTTCTTCCATAAAAAATGTTTTAAAATAAAAACATAGTTTCTTTTCATGATTAGATCTTCTTGATTTTCGATGGTATCTCATCATTGACTATATTCTCCAATTGATCAAATGATTAATATTTTAAAACATGATATGATAAAAGAATATCAATAAGGGATATAAAATAATTTAAACATTAGTATATTTAGAATCCATAAAAACATTTTCTTAAAGAAATATTTTAATTCAGAAAAATATATCATGTTTTAAAAAATATCAATATATTTCCTTTTGAAAATGATTATATATTTCTGAATATACATTAAAAATTCACTAAACTATGTGTTGGTAACATGGTAAATTATTTTACATATAATTCATACAATGTGATCAACCAATATGACCAACATGAATCTCTATATTACCCAATGAAATGGATGTTATAACGTAACCACACATACTTAGATCTTCCCAAAACCATCAGTCATTTTTTATCATGTAACCACACATAATTTCATGTAACCACCGTTCATTATTTTATCATGTAACCACCCATTGTAAAGTAAAATTACCATGAAACATAATATAAACATTTATCATGAAATAGATTATTTATATATCACTATTGGATGGAAATGTAGATTTTATTTTGAAAACACCCATTTTGAAAATCCATGGATATATAATGGAAACATATTTTAATTAAATATATGATATTAAAATATATGAAAATATTAATAATACTAAGGAATCATGAATGATAAATATTCATATGACTCCAAATATGTAATAAAACCATTCTTTTTGAAATAGTAATATTAAAATTGTATTTATAATTGAATGTCTTTACACGTATCATATCATTGATGTGCTAATTAATAAAAATGAGTTTATTATCTGTATTTGATTTCAAAATACATAAAAAATAGAATTAAAACTTAATATAATGAAAATTATTTTAAATAAAACTATTAGAAGAACATAATAATAAAGTAAAATATTATAAAAAGAATTGAAATTGGGTTACGAGTTACCATACCTCACATTCAAGCTCATTAATATGTATTAAAAACTAATTTATAATGGGTTAAATAATTATATTAATTTAATAAAAAAATTTATTATTGATTATAATGAAATTTATAGAACATATAACCACACCTTCATTTATAATATTAATCTAATTTAATTGTTTTAATGTTCATTCATTTCATGGATTCAGGATCGGTTCAATTGTGTAACATTATAGATTATCTTATATTGTGGTATTATAACTCTAGAAGTTTAATTAAATATTATTTATGAACCTATAAAATTTTTAATGGTTTTATATATCGTTTTTCATTTATCTGTGGGGATGAATCATTAGATAAGATGTTAATAATAAATTTATAGTTTAATTTTTTAGTGGTTTCTCCAAACATGATTAATTTTTTTCTTTTTATTTAATATAATATATTTTCATTGTTAAATGACATTAAATAAATCATAATATAACTATTTACTTATTATTTGTCTATAATTATTATAATATTACTATCCATGAAGGTCTTAATGGGAAATGAAAAATCATTATCTATATAGATGAAATAAATCAAAATTATGGGCAATGGGTTCATTTCTTTGAATATGTGTAGACGAAGTAGAGAATGGAAATGTGATATTAATTTAGCTACATGAAACACTATCTTAGTAATAATTTTTTTGTTATAATTACATTATTTATAATGTTGGTGATGAGTAGTGTAAGATAAAAAAACAATTAATAGAGGTTCTTTGAGAAAATTACATCCTCGAGATCACCTTAATGAAGGACCCATTAGGGATCATAGATTTTGAATTCTTGTTGGAATAGAAGCCAATTTAATATTGGAGGGTGATATGGATCTTTTATAAAATATAAATGAGGAGATTCATGTGTTTTTAAGAGAAATATGGTGCTGATTGGTGGTATTTATACTTGATGAGGGGTGGTTTTAGTTGATTATATTTTATATTCAAATCCAACCACATTGAGGATCCAATATATTTAACTAATTTGGATTATGATTAATTTTTTAAAGGATTTTATTGGTTTTTAAAATCATTAAATTATAAATAAATGTTTTAGATTTTTTTGTATTTTAGGAATTTTGCATTTAACTATAGCATGTTTCGTTATGTTACCTATAATGCAGTATACCATTTTGATTACAAATTTGTATTTTAATGCCTGAAAATTAGGAAAAACATTGAAAATAATTTGGCACATATTATTCTATATATTTGATCCATTTTAACAAAATAATTTCAACTAATTAATTAAATGTATATTTAAATTTAATCTCTAAGACGTAATGTGAAAGTAGGGTTTTATAGTGAAAATCTTCAAGTGACTAAAAAAATAATATCCATTTTATATTTTAAATTTATTATAATTAAATATATTTTATTTTTTAATGTATATAAGAACATATTATACATTAAAAACAATATAATATTCATTTTACATATATACATAAATTATTTGAAATTTTATGTTTTAGATAAAAAGATGTACTTTTAGAATTCCTCATAAACCCAAACATCTTCCAATAATAACAATATTAAACTCTATGAAAATTATGATATTACAACATTGATCATGAATTTGATACTGTAAAATTTAATTTTTAAATGTTTCAAAATTTATATTTAATATTGGAATGAAATTTAAAGGAGGAAGAGTTACCTTATAGAAATATTTAGCTTTTTATGCTTGAAATTGAATCGTTCCCTATATTTTTTTTAAATTAAAATTATATAATGAATTTAAAAACTTTTATTTCTTATATAAAATATAAATATCATTATTATATTACACTAGTACTGATTAATTTAATTTATGATTAGTAATAAATATAAAATAAATTATTTTATCACTAGCTAGGTTCATACAGTCTTTCTAGAAAAAAAGCTCCCACTACAATCCACAATATGTACTAGGTAAGCCTTAATTGAATAATTTTGGTCTATATAAACATTATCATCCTCGAAAAAATGGGATGGGTTGGGGTGATACTATTGAAGCTATGATACATCAAAGACATCATGCTTGCTTATATATAACTTTAGATGATGCAATCAGTACCACACAAGTCTGATCCTATTTATAATTTTAAACTACCCTACATAACTGGGATGATACATTCTTTTTCCACAAATGTGGTGGTGACCAAGCATTGGTGAAACCCTAAGGAACACATGATCACCCACTACAAACTAAATGTAATTATAATGTATATGAAAAAATGACAGAAGCCTACAAGGGATTCTAGACATATATTTTTGATCCAACTATATATTATATGATGTATCCCATATAATACTCACACCCAATAACTATAATTCTCCAACCTAAATCAAATTTCATAAGTTCCAAATTTTCTACCATATAGCACCTCATACTGTTCGATCTGAATAGTTATTTTGTAAATGTTTTAATAAGAAATCTAAAAAAACCATGTTCCATACCTAGGATACCACAAAATTTATAACACCATACCTCAACATGTCCCCTATAACATGAATATTACACTTTGAATTCCAAATTTTCTATAAGTGAACAGTAATACTCAAAAACATTTGGTGTTAGTAGATTTCAATAAACTTTTTTGAAACCATGAATAAAAATATAAAATCATGAAATGAAATAATACTATGAGGTATAACATGAAATCCTATAATATACCAAATATATATGTCACGCTAGTGTTCAATGATAAAATTATCTAGTGTCAGTATGAAGTTTTCTATATTGTTCAACAAATACACAGTAATAAATATTGTATAATTCTTCTTGGGAATAATTGTAAGACCTATGAAACATCTCCTGGGGAAATCATCCCATTTACATTTTGGAATGGAATAATACTATATCAAAACAAATGGTTGAATATGTGTTTCAACAATATACTAATATGTGTAGCACTATGTGACAAAACATTCTAATTCATTCTTCATTCATCTCCTGGAATATTTTATATGAATGGCATAATAATTTTTTTATTAAACTATGATACACCACCCACATTGTTTCCTGAAATTCCCATATTAGCTCATATCGCATACACATGGGCAAGAAACCCATCCACATACATAAACAATATGATCATTATTGATTGTATAATCAGTAGGTGACTCCACAGCTTAATGGATTTACCTCATGGTGAAAAACATTAGATCCTTATACTGTCTCTCCTTAATATTTCATAGAAGGGTTGTCTTATCTAATACATATGAAAGGGTTATGCACCCTTACTCCTCGTGAACCTCTATATGCATATCAGTAGACAAGGATATCATTTTCCACAATTAACTAGACTCTTATACTACTTAAGAACATGTATTCCAGCTCAATGATTCTACAAAACTACATCCTATACCCAGTGTGTAGGCAATCTCAATATCAAAAAACATAATGTCCAAAACCAATATCAAATATAGAGGAATAAAATAACACTAGGAGATGATTTACATTATTCTTTTATAGTTGGTGAACACACAAAAAAATCACCCATAATGTTAAGAAAATAAAATTTAAATTTATAAAAAAAATTCTAAATCGAGATCATGAAAAGGGTAATTTCATTCATGTGGTCTCAATTTTTTGACCTTCATCAATCATCTTAACCTCCTAATATCAACACCCCTCTATTAACAATACTGAAAAAATGTATACTACATATCAGGCTATGGTAGGAAAATATCATTGTAGTTTTCATATGATCCTTCAACTTCATGAAAGAATTATCATATATTGTAGAAAAAATAAACCAAAAACCATTCATGTTGAATCCTGAAATTTATTGTTAAAATTAATAAAAATTCATGATTAACAACATGTAATATCCAACCAATAAAAAAATAATATGTTATAAAAACATTATGGGGATTCTAAAAAGATACAATTGAGTGAAACTTATCTATTTCCACCGGTACACCCTCCTCATATATGAGGTAACCCATGAAATATAAATGTTTTATACATAATTAAATGTTATAATATGTGGTGTGTATCCTATGTTCTTTTATTGTAATTATGGTGCTATCAAGGTGTCTGTAATGATCATTATCAGTTTAGGAGTATAACAATATTTCATATAAAAAAACCATATGTTTATATATTTATGTGTGTAAAATAAATAACATTAAGTCCAAAAACATAGAATGATCAATTTTCGACCAAAAATAATCACAATGTACGCATACGCACTATAATTACTCTTGAATTTAGTTCATGGTATATTAGATTCTCCCACTCTAATATTATGATACTCTAACATCAATTTTTTTGGGAAAAATAAAATGAACCTTTCAACTCATTAAAAATATTTTCAATTCCTGGATGAGGGTATTAGTTCTTAACTTCCATCCAGTCATGCTTCCAATAATTGTATAGCAGTTAAAACATCATATTATCCTTCTTATAAAACAACATTGGATATCCAAAAAGTTAATTACTTGGAAAAATAAATCATTTACCCAACAACACCTCTACGTGAGTCTTTAGTTCTGGAATCTCTGCTTGTTCGATTCAATATAATGAAATAGATATCAAATCAACTAAAGGAAGTATTTAAATCATGAAATTAATTTCTCTTTCTTTGGGTATCCATGTCATTTTCTTATGAAACAAATCATAGAAATATCCACTATAATAGGAATGATATTATATATTACTCATCATCATCCCATGTAAATCAAGCTGCATGGGTAGTGATTTTACCCAACTATTGAAAAATTGGCCAACCCCGACCAGCCAGAATATTTTATTTCCTTCAATGTAAATACATTTTTTCCTTCATGTGACGTGAATTACACTATATAGGGATAACAGTTGACATGGGATTGATAAAAAACCATTCAATCCATTATGAATTTCAGGTCAAAACCCGACATCACACGAACAAATAAAACCTATATGAAATTATACCGACCAATCCAAAGAGAACACATGTAACATTTTCAGTTATATTTACTCACACTCCCAATGGTGTTTTTATCATCATAACCAAAAAAATTTATTCCACCAGTATACGCAACACAATTACAAGATGGAAATAAATAGAAGGATTTGAGGCCCCTATATCAAGAATTGATCTAGCACACAACACATCCCCCAGAAGCATTCCTCAAATAGTCGATGGTACAACATCAAAATTTCCAGGTATAATACATACTACATGTTGATAAATTTTACCTCTACCATGGGAACTGGTATGAGTTTCAAGTGTCGAACTACCCATCTGATAATGATTATTATGTCCTAAAAAACCACATAACCCACCCTAATCTGTACATCCCATATAAAACCAACTATATACCTGGTATTGGGTATTGGGACCCATTCCAACACTCCGAACCTACCTCAATCCTCCATAAAAGATTAACCCTCATGGGTTCCCACAACACCTCTTCACATTTCCCCTCATTCTTCACACTCAACACTCAAATGGTGGTTGCAAACATTAAAAATTAATTTTTCCTGTCCTACTGCACTAACGGAAGGTCACCTAATCACTACCCTGACAATATAACACTCTCCCTTGGCTACTCAATATAATACCACTCTTGTGAAAACCCTCTAAATATGGGTTCATACAATCTTTTTTCGTACCACTATATTCCCCAACTAAAAACACAAGACCAATATTAGAAGCCTCTCTTAGGTTCCACTCAAAAATGTGGTCTTGATCCACCAAATAGTAAATAGTTTCTATATAGAATATATTCACATTGGATAGGATCTCATATCTAATTTCACCCTGAAAATGTATTGTTGTAGCTACCTCATCTGTACCAATTATGGAACATATTGTTTTTTTAATGAAGTGTCATGTGTAATCCATTAAAAACATAGTCCTCTCAGTCAACCTCATAAATTTATTAGCTTACTCTTATCTCATATATTATGGATATTAATTATCCATAATATATTCCAATATATCATTCCAAAACATACCTTCTTTCTACATAATCAAAAAAAAATGACCAACTACCACTTTGTCGGTCATAATAATATATAATAAATCAACATTACCCTATTCTCAGGAGGAGTCACTAAGGGAACTAAAATCAAATGGATGCATTGTATCTTGGTCTGTTCTTCTTCATCGCCACCCTATACATCAGATGTTATTGGATTCTTTATCCAAAAAACACTATGGAGTTAAAAGATAATAGTCACTACCAAAATTGGGGATCATTATATCATGATTATAAAAAGATAAAATATCTCAAAGAACTCATATTTTCGTCCATTACATATAACCATTGTAGATTATTTATCATCTATTAGAGGATAATTCCTGGAGACACCCTCTTATCACCAAAATAGTAGACATCATCCATGTGGAATCTCTCCAAAATTCCAAATGTGTGTATCAAAACCCTCAATATGAAAAATATATAGTATAAACACTAGAGGATTCATGGAAATCCATAAAGAACTCATTGTACATAATTTTTTGTAGGAAAAATAATAATATCACATAATTATTCTCAACTAACCCTATACTTATCCATATACAAAACATATTAAACTAAAACATACAGAAACACATGACATTCATTAAACACCATTTTAAAAACATTTCACATCTATTACCAATAATTTTTCTTATTAATGAAAAAATTTATACAGTTAAAAAAATTTAAAAATTTATATAATTTTATAATATTTATTAAGATCCACATTACATAAGATTAAAATATATTGAAAAAGAATTTAAAATTCTTATAAATGACATCATTATTGTTTCCTAGGGTTTTATAATATTATAAATTTCACACATACCCCTAAGTGAATAATATGATTCATGACTATAAAATCCACATTCTAGGTAGGGATGTGAATATGATGTCATGAAATAGTTACATCACATAACATGTGCATCACTCAATGTGTAATAACATTCAACTGTATTAAAAAATATTAAGAACAACAATCTTACCCTAGGTAGATGGATTTTTCGCAAAACATGGGTTACCTTATCAAAGTAATCAGATCATTTACATGGCATGACATATCTAATATCTAGTATAAATATACCAAATAAAATAATTATCATAAAATAAACCCAATTATACCACATTTTATGTTCCCCATCTTAGGGTCCACTATAATTGGTTCCCCGATCCAGGTCAACACATGACTTCAGGAACACCTGCCTCTATTAAATCGGGTACCAACAAGAAGTGAGGTCCAACTAAGACATGTGGGAAGAAAATTACCATTAAATAAAATTAATAAAAAATTATATTACTTAAAACAATAGAAATAGTGTATTAATAATCATCCATCTCAATCCACTTCCCAAAACTAGGTATATTCTCCCAACCAATTAATAAATATTACAAGCCATGTCAAACAGTGCCATGTGTTAATGAAAACCCAAAATAAACACATAATAATGAATCCTGAAAAATGGGTCCCAATATAAATTCATTTTCCCTCATTCATTCATATGATTTTGTCTCTAATGAATAATTTATCATAGGACCCTTATCCTTTTTCATAACATCATTCATGAAGTATAACCGACTATCAAATAATGGTCTGAAAAGGGTGTGAGTACAACTCATAATACCATCAATAATTTTATCTAAAAAATATCAAGTCTAATGGAGTTTATACATATGTATGGTGATAAATAAGTTAAATTAATGATAATCTATGTTACATTAATTAATATGCACTATGTTTTCCACTTTCACCATTAGTTCCACATGTCATCGAAATTCATCCATCATCATTCGGTTAATTTAAATGTATTAAACTAACAATCATGGGACTAATTTTCACTAATTTCATTTGAAAATAAATTCACAATGCTATATATATAGATATATTTTTCGGATCATATATCTCGCTAACAATGTCATGTGTATTTCATAGGGGAATAGATCCTCTATTTGACACCATAATACATGAAATATAGGGGTGGGGATTATACCATAAATCTATTATAACCTCTAGGAGTATGGCAATAATCCAATACCCTGGTAGAATTATTTGTTCACATAATAATTCTTTTTTTTACCATTTAACTCATTTACCATTTATGTTACCTAACTCATTTAACGCATTCAAGCCAGAACAAATATATCCATATGTTATATCCACAAATTAAACACATTTATCATTGAATTTATCTCATTAAAAATTAAATGATAAACATACTCATAAATGGTTATATTTAATGACCCATCAGTTCCATATTTATTGATCCAATTCCCAGTTCATGTATGTTTTACACCAAATGGGTGGCCTCTATCCGAGGATACATAATCATGGTGAATCACACATGTATCTAGGGGGTTAAATTTATCTTTTGATTAACCCATTTATCATTTTCAACCAAGGAGAACAATTGGACATCATGACAACAGAAAAATGAATCCTCATGCACGTAAATAAATCCTCATGATTATAGGATATGACAGGTATATCAACTACCTTGATTTCATAGATAACTGCTCCCTTAATCATATCCCCTGATAAGAATGCAAAAAACCTTAATATCTCAAACATAGAAGGTTCAATAAAAAGTAATATTTAGAGCCTCAGAAGGACAACAATGATTATAAAAACCTTATAATGGAAAAAAATGAAGATGAATTTTGGAATCACCCATCTCTTCATGTTTCACACTTCGACTCTTGAAATATCCAAGAAATGAAGAAGCATGCCCTCTTTGATTCTTATGGGATAATGGTTCATAACCCATTCTAATGTAGGGTGGAATAGGTGAAAAAATAGTTGAGGTTTCAAAAATAATTAAATGGTAAATGGGATAACCACTATTTTTAGTGAGTAACATGTTATTTCCACACATTTGGCTCAACGGTGTTCTATCGTCTGTCCAAATTATCTTAAGATGCACAGTCTCCTAGGTATCACAAATGGTTTGAAAAACAGTTCATATGTCATGTGGGATGGCTAAATATGATCCCAAACTATTTTTTCAACCCAAAATGAAAAACATTACCATTTTTTCAGCCACACCCTATCCCTGTATCACAATTGTAGCACACAGTTAGTATTAAGCATGTGAAAACAATAAAACAGGCACTTGATGGCCTCATTACCTCCTCATTCACATCTCGAACACCATGAAAACCCAATGGGACCTCATATTCTTAGGAATATTTTAAGTTGCTATTTTAAGGGAGATAAATGAAAATTTAGACAAGATATTACCATCACAAAAGTCCAATATCATAAAATCATTATATTAAGAATATATGCATTCAGTTTCGAGCTTACATTTTTCACCCCTGATTTTTATTTTTAATTTCATCCCATATCAAACTGAACAAACATGTTACACATACTATCATATGAGAAGCCACATAACCCACTTATTTAATATTTTGGAAAAAACAATGGAAACCACACTAAATACTCATGGATAGATCACATATAATGAATAAGATAAAAAATATATAATAGTATCATCACTGACCCATATCATTAATGGAACCACACTAACAGTATTATAAGCGAAATAGGCCATATTATATCAACATAATTTCTGCATCCCCTATAAAATTCTGATATTTATATTGATATTAAAAAATTAACCATACTGCGTTAACAAAACTCCAAACAAACAAAGGCTTGTATCAGGTTTCCATTAAAGACACATCACCGCATAAGCACAAAGATAACTTGAAAACATAAAAATCTATCTTTTAAGAAACATTTTACTCTTTATATTTATTAATACTCAATGCATACTCAGAAATTTAATTTTATTTCCCATTATCATCATTAACACATAAATCTATTAACCAAAATCAAAGATGATACATTGGTAAAAAAAATACAACAATAAATTTTTTTTTGAAATCATTACAAAATTATAAGATTATGATTGTGAAATATTTTATTAAGACATATAATACATAATAAAATCATTTTATGTAACATTAGACACAAATAATAAATAGATAAAAAATATTATGAATATTTTTAAGCTAATAATGAGCGTTCATCCCCTACAGATTCTACCAAAATATTATTATGCTCATTAAACTCATTCATCTTTAATAATTTATCCCAATAGATCACCCTTACTCAAAACCAACAAATATTCATAATATTGTAAAAAAATAATGACATAAAATAATTATGAACAGATTATTAGAATAAATAACAACTATCCAAATAGTAATATCATTCTACTAAATAAATGAAAATATAGAAATTTGTTAACTCAAGGATTCTAATGTGGATTCCCAATATAAATCCGAAATAATACTTCAACCGCTATAATATATTCCCTGAAAAAATCAATTAACCCATTCCAATATAAACTGAGTGAAACCATGGTAATAAAGGATTATCATAATTAATGAATAGTGGATTAATATAGAAGTATAATTAATAACATCAGATTAAGGGCTAATAAACTACATGAAAATAAGTTCTAAGGATCATATTATGAATCTAAATTCACTAAGAAGTGAACCCATGATCAGATAAAAGTTACGATATTCTGATGAACTAGCATAATGTTATATAGGTAACCTCAATGTCTAATTAATATTCTTAAAATAAGTATCAAAACAAAATTCCTTGAAAAAAGTTAAATTTTTTCACGTCACATAAAACTATATAAATCATTTTGTGGCATCATATATTATCCCCGATAAAATCAAACTAATAATTTTTAAAAAATTTATACATTAAATAAGATCATTATTCAATGAAATTATCAAATTATAATAGATCACAAGATAGAGGAATCTGGAAATTAAATTTATCAGGACTCTATAGATAGAAGATAATAATTCCATTGAAACACTCTTTACACCAAATTAGAATAAGATAAAATATATCAACCATAGGTTTCATGGAATTTGGATTTGTTATTTTTATACTAAATGAATTAGTATTATATATCATGTAGATGAACTTCTCTTATCACAAAAGATTCCTACAATTTTCCAATTTTTTGTTCTCAAAAAAACACATATATATTCTGTATCATTAAAAAACAAAATATTTCATATGTAATATATTATTTAAAGTCACTTTTATGTTACAATAAAAACTATTAAATATTGAATATTTTTAAATATTTGAAAACTCTTAAATATTAATTTTCATTATTCCAACTTATTATATTCCACTTATCTATAAGTAATTTGTTTTCTTATTACCTTAGATGAAAAGTTAAATATGTAAAATTATTCATTTCACAAAAAATGAATATAAATAATTAGTATCTATGATAATTAATAAAATTTTCAGACATTTAAAATTAATAATATTATCACTTTAATAATTTGTAAAATGAAAGTCTTATTTATTTTGAAATGTATGTTAAGTCAATATATAAAATATATTCCCTTTCAAAATGTATCCAAAAAATAGTGTCCACTTATATTCTTATAATGTATGCATATGTGATATCTTAATGCATATTGTTCCTCAAATTGATAAATATACTTAATATAAATGTTAATTCCAATTTTATCTTTATACATGATAAATATATGGTAAGAAATTGTAAATTATGAAATTTCTTAAAATAAATTATGATGATCCAATAAACCAGAAAGTAGATCTAGCATCAATTAAATCCTTACAAAAACTAATGTACATATTAAAATAATATGATTCATTGATAAAAATTAAAATACCCCCTTCGAAAACACCTTACATTCTCCAATGATATCCAAAAAAATAAAACGCCCAAAAAATTGAAACAATATGAATATTAATGGGAGAATATAGTAATAAAATGAAGTAAATTCTCTATAGAGACATAAATAGAAAAGAAAATCCAAATCTAGATTCCAAAAGTAATCTTATAATAAAAATATTAAAAAATAAAAGGTAATAAAAAATAATACCAAGGAAAAACCATTCAAATATAACCAAAATAAATCCATGAATCATTATCCTAGAAAACGTCCCATTGAAGCTATTTCCATTGAATCATAAAAAAAATTCCATGAATAACCCCAGAGACTAAAATAGGTGTCATATAATGTATTACTAGAGGAAAAGGAAGGTCACACCATCTATAATAATGTTAATAATTAAGAATATAATTGGGTATATTGGGAAACAAATATCATTAAACAAAATATGACAATGTATGATAAATAATTTTTCACAAAATACATTTTTTTTGAATTTAATTTTATAATTTGAAAAAATATTATACAAAATACAAACCTAGAATTGGAACTAATTCAATAATTGTGGATGGTTTACACTTTTCACCATATTAACTATATATGTAATATACATGAGGACTTTGATGAATAATTTTAATTTGATAAATCCAATATATATGTAATTTAGTTTTGTTTATTATAGTATTTTTAAATTATCAAAAAACAATAAACAAGAAGAAATACAACAGAAATGTTATTTAATAATAAAACATAATTTTAAATTTTACATAATCACACAAAAATATTGGTAATATAATTAACATAATGGTTATATTGATATTTAAAATGATATAGTTACATATTATTAAAAAAATATAGAATTTATTTTCTAGAAATAGAATACAAAAATTAATTTCATCAAATATATGTGCATGTATATACTCCGAATGAACTAGGTGAAAAAACATATAAAAATATAAAAATAGTATTTCAGAATAATCAATCACAAACTACCAATCATGATCTATTTAAACAAAACAATTTTTTAATTAAATTAATACTATAATGAATTGTTAACAAAATAAAACCAATTTCAAAAACAATTTCAGAACTACAATATATTTAGCATAAAAAAACTAAGAAAAAACCATGAAATTATGATTCATAAAAAATAAATGGAACACTATTTAAAAAATCATAGTCAATAAAATCTAAAGTGATCCATTAAATTTCTATTATATCTAATGAATTAATTAAAAATAATAATTAGGTATATAGAATTTTTAATTCAATTGATATGTGTTCATAGATAATAAAAAACATTAACTGTGAAATGTAAGAGAATATCATATGATATATAATTTATTAATAATGACAAATAATAGTGAAGCTATTAATTTTTTGAGTTTAAAAAAAGAGGAATTAGTGTTCATGTTATGTTTAAAATATCATCATGGTCAGTCACCTTTAAAAGAATCACAAACCGATATGTATTACCACTAAAAAATCTTGTCTAATGATTCTAAAAAAATTAATAGTCAAAAATATCAGTCATTGGACACTTTACAAAGGCTCAATTTCACCAATTTCAATTAATTTTTAATAAAATTATCTTTTATTCATTATAGAGATATCAAAAATCATACTTCATTTACAAAGGAAAATTCTATGATTATTAATCATGATTCAAGAAGTAAAAATATATCATTATCACATTATTTTTTTTAAAACCCTAGGAGCTCGATTAGGATCCATTTCTAAAGGAAATGATAAAAAATACAAAAAATATTTTTATTTAATTAACATTACCACCATAAACTATAATCCGGACACCAAAATCCATCATAGTTATCACCTCCAAGTTAAATGATTCTCTAAAATGGGTCTTTTGAACAACTTTTAATAAATAATTTTTAGAAACAAAATATTTGTACCAAAAACCAAAGCCATGATCTTCCAATTAAACCATGTGATGGAGGAACACACATGTATTTTAGTTAAATAATGGAATAAGAAAGAATTTTTTTGAATAATATTATGAAATGTCACAGAACACAATATGAGTGGGCATTGAGCGATTGATGTGGATCATGATAAAAGAATTATTGAAGAAAAATTCCCCACATTTTTTTAAAGGATGAACCCTAAAACATTTAATTAAATCATTTAATGAATCATTTAAATACTATGGATGAAATTGGATTATGTAATAGAAATTACCCTAACTCATGGGTCTATGTAGTAATAAAGTGTCATGGGAAAGGGGATCATTCCAGAAAAATCCTAGGAATAATACCATATTATTACCAAAAAAAGAATCTGAATAAATGAATATAAAAATAAAAAATTAAAAAAAATTAACCATCATGTGTTTAAAATAATTTTGTGAATTACTAATATCTAATAAAATAATGAAAATAAAATAATTTCATTCAATTTATAATTTCATTTAGATATAAAATCATAATAAATATTTCCATAAATTCATTTATTCAACCAAATTTAAATTTGAATTGTTTCTTTTTTATATATACTGTATTGTAAAAAGTAATATTTTATTAAAATTTTTCATATTTAGATTATTTTAATTATCATATTTCATAAAAACATATATGTTTTTTTGTAAAAAACAACTTTATTCAAATGAATGTGGCCATCACGGGGTTGTGGGAATGTTGACTCTAGAGTGAAGTTATTCCGGTTTAAGCGTTTAGGATGGTGATGATAGATATTTTTGGTTTTCAATAATTCAATCAAATTTTATAACTCATATGTTCCCCATTTAATAATTTTCAATATATAATTCATTTTTTTGGAGTGAGTATATATTTCTGATTAAAATATTTCATATTAATTTATTGATTTCAAGTTATATTTTCTTTAAATTTTGATTTTTAATTATCCTGAATTATGTCTAATTTTATTATAAATTTACCTTTACATCTAGCAAGGTTTTTTGTATTGATTCATTATTTTACTTCTTCCTATAGTCTTCTAAATTCATTATTCGGTGTATAAAAAACATTTCAAGGTTAATATTTTAAAACAACTGTCTTGTTCCCCAAAAATAGAACTTATGGTTTGGTTGATCGATTGGGACACCATTTTGGTTTTGGTTCTAACATGTGGTATAAGTTTTATAATAATTAACTACTATGTGTGGCATATTTAATTTGTTATACGGATCATAGAACCCTTTGATTTTTTTATAATTTTCACACAATATATATATATATATATAGAATTATCATTATATACCTAATTTTTTCCACTTTTAGTATATCATATGGAATTGGTGTTACATGAATTTCATTCAGGTACCTTATTTGGGAATTTGGAACATACTCTGGTCCATCAATGAATCTTCATACAAAAAAAGATTCTATCATTACAATTCCTATTATGTCCATGATGTGTCACAAATCTATTAATTTTCTTTTTCATATTCTTGTTATTTTGAGTGAGGATAATAGATGGATCGATTCATTTGAATTATGAAGTTTTTTCAATTATGTTTCTCTATATGATATATTTAAATATATATCTCTATTAATATGGGATCTATATAGGATGATATATTATTTTAGTTAATTTTTCATCGATAGCATTGAGTAATATTATGTAACACTATATAAAATTTCAAGGTGACCCATAAGATTGTTAGTGAATTCCAATTGTAATTTCTTATTTTGTATTATATTTAATTCATCTATTAACATCAATCATTGGTGTCTCTAGGTCTATAAATTTTATATTTGGAAAATACAATAATTAAAACTAGTTCGATCTCTGGATGATAGATTTACAAGGAAATCACATTTGAATCGTTTCTATGGCCACATCATTTCATGAGTTCCCTATTTAAAGCGTGTTGTGTGTTTTTTATTTCAAAATAATTAAATTAGTAGTGGTTTTATTTCCATTCATGGAGGTCCAATATGTTATGAATCACATAAAATCCTCCTTAGTTGTTTTCTATAATATAATATAATATTTTTTTTAATCTCTCTGATTGAATATTTTGTTGTTCAATTTTTTCCTTTAAATTTTTCTTATTTGAATTAAATTATATAATAAAAAATTTCATGTAAAACTATATATATAATAACAATGTTTCAATTGTTTTCCTCTCTAAACAATTAATATCATATCATGTTTCTCAATTTAATTATGTCTTCACTTATGGATGGTTTTTTCATGTTCACTGACGGTATGGATTTAATATTTTTGAGTATTAACATACATTATATAGGAAAAAATATATATATTCATATACATATTTCTCATAAATTTACATTTCATCACCATGTACCATGATGTAAACATTAGCATCATATATGAAAATATTGACCTCTACATTGTTGAAAACACAATTTTATGTTGTCGTTGAATATTATTATAAGTAACATTATTAAGTTTCTTATGAGACCACTATTAATGTTATTTGACTAAAACTTCAACATTTGTGAAAATATAAAAAACATTTAATGTTTATATAAATATTAGGCCCTAAATCAAAAAATGTTTCAATATTCAACCTTCCTTAATAATTTTGATGAAATTCATAAATTTGTACTTTTTTTTTCCACATTAGATGTTAACAATAGAGAAAAAGATAAAAAAATATTTTTTATACTCTCTTTATGATAAATTTAATACAATGAACTTTTCAATGATGTATGGAAGTAAGTATATCTAAATATAATAAGTGGAAGATGATATATTTTATAATGACTTTAGACCCATGGACTGAACGACGAGGCCGATTTTTCAATAATTAAAACACAGTTGAATAATTTTAGGATTCATCCTAATAAAATTAATCGATAAAAAATGAAGGAAGTTTATTTAGAAGGTTTTTGTGTTATGGGGTATAATTATAAGACAAATTAAGAGATAATTACATAACTATAATATGAGGGGTTATAAATACCATAAAAATGATTTATATCTAAATTATGTTGGTTTTTATGTTATTTGATTATATTTATTCTCCCTATAAGTAGTGTTATATATATAGATATACCATGTGTTAATTTAAAGGTCATATGTCTAGATTGTTATTTTATTTTCAAGGTTCCTTGATTAGAAGAATTACATTAATTTGGGCTGGGTGTAATGGTATATTTAGATCATAGTTGATAACTATCTCATATTGATACACTATGAAATTATGCTCTGGTTTTTCAATTTTAATCTTCCATTTATAATCATTTTTTCCTATATTTCATGAAAATCAGTTCAAAATTCAATGAAATATTATGATATTGTTTTATTTATATATATTTGTTTCAGATTCAATTGGCGATTTTAGTGACACAAATTCATGTGGAGAATCAGGAGTATTTATTTATTAATATCAATAAAATTATGATTCACTAAATAAGTTATTGTTATCAGAATATTATGAAGTTTATAATATCATATATGTTTTTAATCGTCCACATGTTACATTGTTTCATATAATAATGTGGTCATAAAAAACATGATTATGATAGTGAATATCGTTTCCCATTAGTGTGAAAATTTTCTAACCCACCAGATAGGATTGGTTAGTATATCTTTTAAAAATATTTCTCATAATAGTATATATATTGATATAAAATTTTGATATTATTATGTTTTCTAATTAATATATGTTACAATGTAAATGTTTTCCTTTTTGGGTTGATTACAAGACATTTATTTTTACACATCTAGATTAAATGTATTCACTATGATAAATATTAGTATTCATTTTTACTTTTTGTGGAATTTATTTTTTTGATTATACTTCATTGTAATATTACAAATAATTTGGTTTATTCATTCATACATGGATAATGTTATATGGCTAATTAAAAAATAATTATATGGGAATTGTATTTTACAAAATGAATATCCCTGTACTGGCTAGCTGATGGTGCTGCAAAATCATAATGTATTCCTAGATCAGCGTATTGAACCATCATAGTGCTCTATGACCCATTATACAACAAAAAATACATCACTCAAGAGTAATTAAATATGGTTCAAAAAAATTCATTAATTATTTTTACCTCATTGAATATATTTGTCTTACAATCTCTCCATCATTTTCCAACTCATCCTAGAGTTGTTATCCCATGTCTTACGTAACCTCAATTTATTTTCCAAAAAATATATCTCATTGGTCATGGTAAAGTTAATAGGACACCCTAAAACTATAGTGTCTCACTCATTCAATTCCCTGATACCAAATATTTAATGACTATTATTCCACAAAATAAAATAATGATCCAAACTTTAATCGTATAGGTCTTATTCCATTGGAATCTGGTATACACTGAAAAATAGTTCATAAGTGAAATACACAATCTCCCACTATTTTCATTTTAAATAGAACCAATCACTGGTATATAATATATAATTACTTTCTCTCATCCCTGGGGAGAGTAAACATTAAATTTAGTGATCTATTATTCATAGTGGTGAAAAAAGGTATATATTAACATTACAAGACTACAGAGGTGTGATAACATTAGGATACATTTTAAAAAAACCATATAAATAATTTATCTAAAAAATTATTCATGGAACTAATCATGGAAGTAAAAAAGACATGAATCACAATGAAATCCAATTAAATTATACTTCAAGGAATAAAATTTTAATAAGGAATATATTTATTTATTTCACATAATCTTATAAATTTGTGAACATTTTTAAATAATAAAATTATTTATAATTATGATATGAACATGAAATTAGGCACTTGAAAAAACGTTTTGACATGAAAACTATGTAGATGAATAATAATATTGAAAAAAATTTTGTTTCATTAATAACAATTTGGCATGAAATCCATGTCCATTGACAATTTTATAGACATGAAAACCATTTTCATGAATGGAATTTTGTACATGAAATATTGTTACATCTTATCATTTTTTCCATAACATTTATCCATCTTTAAATAATGTATTTGAGAGATATATTATGCTAAAAAACCTGGAATGATTG
Source organism: Viscum album (assembly GCA_963277665.1). Lineage (NCBI taxonomy): Eukaryota > Viridiplantae > Streptophyta > Magnoliopsida > Santalales > Viscaceae > Viscum > Viscum album. The sequence continues at coordinate 13,952 of CAUJRU010001521.1, read as the reverse complement.
AAATTAAAAAAAATCATACCACAATATCATAAAACATTCTTCAATTTACAACCCATAGAAATGTAATCGGTTTTATAAAAATTTCATAATTGTATTACCTATTAAAATAATGGGATTTATAATCAATCTATAAATTCATAATACTATAATAGATAGAAAAACTGCTTTTTTCATAGATCTATTGTTAAAATATTCATAAAAAAATGTGATAGATAACAAATATTTTCTACTTGGATCACATATTTCTTGATCACTTATAAACCCAAAAGATGTTATCAAAAATTAAAATTCATTTCAAATATGACATTTACATTTATAGAGGGAAAATAACTTTTCATTTTGATATAAAATATTTATTAAAATAAATATTATAAAATGTTAAATATTAAAATTTTGAGGAAATTTTTTTTTTGAAAAACTATAAAGGAAGGTTCAAATAATTGAGTGTTCATAAAGGAGGAACATTTTTTAAATGTAATTCAACAAATCATATTACATTTTAATTTAATGTTAATTTTATAAATTTAATAATTCAATTAATTAAAATAACATTCATTTTAAAAAATATTTACAAAATTAATAATTTTGAAAAATTATTTTCAACAATTATATTAGAATAATTAATTATTATTTTTGAATACTTTTTTATAAAATAGATATTTGGATGATCATTGATTTTCAACTAAATAGATGAATAATGTTGGTGTTCATTAATAAAATTATTTTTGACTCTAGAGAATATTATGAGTGAAAAATGAACAATAACTTAAATTTTATATAAATTACCATAGTACAATAAATGTTATGTTGTAATTAATATATATTCCATACTATTTCATCAATAGCTTTTTAATCATAATGAATCCCAATAAATAATGAGACTTTATAATAATGCTCTTACAAAATAGGTATCATTAGAACAAAAATCCCCAATAAATAATTTAAATTATATGTAAATATATATACAATACATTTCATGATATTATTCATGAATATATTCATGGTAATTATATGCAGCATAAAAAATAAAAATTTTGGGAATATTTCATGTGTCTCAAGACAATAAAATTATTAATATAATCTATTTCCTCGATTATTAACATTGTTCATAGATGATAATATATACAATATAAAAATTATAAGATTATTGTAAATCCATTATTGAAAATTACTCACATATATCATCACATATTTAAATTATATAAAACCCTTTTTCAGTAATCTATTAACTATTCATTATTGATATCAGTTTTTTGGGAAATAACAACATTTTTTTCATATATGTTTTGGATTTTTATTTTGGACAAGGGAGTTTTATCATGATATAGATATCATATATAATCATTATATATTTACTTATAATTTTGAATTAAATATTGATATATAAAATGAATTTTACATATCTTGACATGAATATTGAATGTGGTTATGATAAAATAAAAAAATAAAATAAAATAAGATATGTGATTTGAGAAAATTACATATTGGATATAAGTTCCTTGATGAACCCATTGAGAAAGTTGAATTTTTTTGTGGGAACAAAAGCAATTGTGTGTGTGAAATGTGAGGTTTTGAGGGCTTGGATGAGATTTGAGGATAATCATGTATTGTAAGGATCAATGAGGTTGAGCGTGTTGGTATTCATACTTGATGATGGTCGTTTAAAATGATTAAAAATGATTATTGTATATTTAAATACAACCACATTGAGGTGGCTATAATTTCAAATAATATTTATGATAATTAATGATTTAAAATATTATTTGGGTTGATGAACAAATCCATGAACCATTAAATGTTTTATTTTTTAGATATCATAATCCTTTAATATTTCTTTTAAACCAGTTTCATTATTTTACATATACCAAGCTAAATCTTTCATTTCACCTATATAAATTTTTGTGAATAAAAATGAAAATTATGATGCATACTAATTTGTATCATATATTCCAAAAATTTTAGTAAATTTTATCATTTTAAATAAAAATGTTTGAAAATACTTGTTTAATAATAACCTCTCAAATACAATGGGAAAGCATGGTTTTGTTGTGAAAATGATCAAATGTCAATTTTTTTTAAAGCCAATATATGGGTGAAAATTTTTTTTTATGACCAAAATATCATTGATTATGTATAAATAAACATATTTTAATTTAATAAAAATTTAAAATATAATTTAAATATAAAAATATATTATATAATAATGGAGGAATCAATTAAAATTCATTATTTTTTACTATTTAACATAAATTCATACCCCTCCATAAAATACCAAAATTAATCCCTATTATAATTTTGGAATTCAATTTTCAAAAAATTATTTTTAATTTTTAATATAAAATTAAAATTTTTTCAAAATTTTTATTTTCATGATGCACACCATTAAAAAGGAATAAAAAATTTCAAGGAAATTTATCTTTTTTATTCTAGAAGTTGGATTTTTTTACATATGATCATTAATTTTAATGGTTTAATTTACAAAAATTAATTTAAATATATAAAATATAGATATAATTTTTTCATTTCACTAATAGAGATTAATTTATTTTAATTATACTATGAAATATGAAAAAAAAAATCTACCAATACCTATGTTGTTACAATCATTCCTAACTGAACATTCTCACTTTTATCTTGAATAGGAACTAGAGGCTCATCAATTAATGAATTTGACTCAAGAGAAACAAAATAAACATCAATAAAATTATATGTATTGTGGTGATACAGCTAAATTTCTGACACATAAATAACCATCATGCATTCCCCTATACAAATTTGGATGATCCAATCATTACCCCAATAGTCATATCATCTCCACAATCTAAAATAACAAAATATTTTAAGAAGAAAACCTTACATGTTTCCAAGTATAACATTGAACAATATTTGGTGACACCCAAAAGATCACATGATCAACCACTAAGAACTCAGGGGTTCTACAATGATTATCAAGATATTACATCTTCATAATTTTTAAAACAACCATTCATTCCTAAATTAACTACATCTTATATGATGTATCCAAAAAGAGGATCTTCCCCAATAACCTTAATTCCCCATCCTCCATCATATAACATAGATCCAAATGAACTACCATAAAGAAATTCATATGGATCTAATTAAATAGTTGTTTGATTAATATCTATATGTAGTTGAACACAAAATGTGACATGTTCCCCACCAAGGATCCACAAAAATATAAGACACATTCTCTCATGAAAATTTCTAGAACATGCATATTACAATATAATGGCCACTATGTCAATAGGTTTGAAGTCATTCCCAAACACACCTAGGTACCATGTTACGTCGGTAACCATTTCCATAAGCATGAAGTAAAAAAATAATGATATGAAATAATAATATCAGTTACTCCATGAAAACACACTATTTTTTAAATATTGATTTCACCCTACTAGTAAATGGTAAATTCTCCCATATAGATAATAAGTGTACTATATTTTTAAAAAATATTAAATTACCCAAATTTTTTTGTTCATCCAAGGAATACTAGGAAGACATACCATAATGTCAATAGTGAATGAATCCTACATAAATTCAAGAATTTAAAATATTTGTAACATACCCCAAAGTCACAGATGTTCACACTCTTCCTACTGAGATGTGTAACATTGTGTCAAGAAATATTCAAACTCTTTCTTCATCGCTATCCATATTTATATTCTATTACTGTGGTAATATATTTAGGATTAAAAAAGTTTCATGTCCCACTTTTAGGCTTGAAACTACTGCATTATATCATCTCTCATATCTGTGGGGAAAAAAGAATCCCAACAACATAATCAATATCATCATCATTGATAGTATAGTCATTAGTAAACTCTCTACATTAATTGATTTACCTAAAGGAAAAACACCCTATATCCTCATACTACATATCTATAATCCATCACAAAAGTGTGTATAGGGATGAAAAATACAAAAGTTACATAAAACCAGCGTCCTTATGTACCTCTATACACATCTCACTAGTCATGGAAATCATTTTCCAATCCTAATTAGGATCCAAGAAGATCAGAGTCCATATATTCATTATCAATACATCTGAAACATTACTAATATTCCTCAGTGTGTAGGCTATCTAAAAATAAGAACACTTCATGAAATCAGACCATATCTACTATATAATAATAAAATAATGCAGGTAGAATATGTGAATTAGTATTTTATAGTCGGTGTACGAACACAAAATTTCACCCAAATGGTTATTACATCATTATTTTAATTTATAAACCCCAATTTTCATCTCGAGATCATGAAGATGGTAAATTTATTCATGTGACCACATTTCTGTTACTCTCATGCCAATACTCTACCTCCCAACATTAATCATTCAAAAATCCTAATATGAGAAATTCATAAAAAATATACTCCTTACCAAGATCATGTAGGACCAAGATCTATGTTATAGTAAATATCTCCTTCAAATCTAGGAATGGATTCTCACCGGGTCTAGAATACCTGATCTTGAAACATTATATGGTTTAGGATGAATGTGATGCTTCCAAGTGATAAAATACTTTGATAAACTTCACTTAATATCTCACCACACCCAAGGAGATTATAATATAAAAGAATTATTTTGATTATACCAATATACCATTGATTGAACCTTCTCCAGATCCACCAATACACCCTCCTCGGTGATTAGGTGACCCATGAAATATACAATTTTGAATGATAATTGAATGTAAGATAATTTTGTCTATTTCATATCCTACAATATTGCACAAAGGATGATTTCAATATGTTGGGAACGGTCATTATGTATTTTAGATTAATCATAAAATTCAAACAAAAAAATAGATAATTATCTATGTATGTGTGGAATGTCATATTCATCAAGACCATAAATATATAAGAATCCATTTTCAACCATAAATGAATCATAATTAATTAATGAAAACCATAAATTCTCCAAAAAAGATATATGGGGTATATAAAAAGGTTTCACTCTTATCTGATGATACACCAACCTCAAATATACATGGACAAAATAAATGAACCATTTATCTAATAAAAATTATTGTGAATTAATGGAAGAGGTTTTCTGTTATTAATAATCATCCATATTAGGCTCCATTAATTTGAAACTTATGAAACATACTTTCTCTCTTTATTGGAAAAAGGAATGGAAATCATGAAGGTGAAATAGATGAATAATAAATCTCATACCCTCCATCACTACTAGATGAGTCATGATTTCTTAAAGCACATTCTGTTCCATTCTATATGAAGTAATAGATAATTTCATAGCTCATGGATGATGATAAATCTTGAACACCATATATATATATATATATATATATTAATTGTTAGACTTGACAATTCAACAGGAATCAAATTACATAACCAATCACCAATGGAAGAACGATATTTTTCTCTACACCACTATAATCCATCAAAAAGCATTCCATTTGGGTTATGATCTATCCCACCTACTGATAACCTGGAATTGCATACCCGTCTTGGTTATTCCATTCTCTTCAATGTACGTTAGTTTCACCCTCATGTTATCCGAAAATTATACTTCCATAATAACAGTTGATATGTTCTTGATGCAAAACAATCCAATGAAACTTCAATATCAGGTCAAAACCTGAAATCTCATGTATAGAAAAGTCCAAAGTGAATAGATAACCACCAACCTCAAGAGAAAACTCCATATATTGTTGGTTATTTTTTACTCAAATAGTCAATGGTGTTCTGATCGGAATAACCCAACACATTTATTCCACAATCATACCGAAAACATTTGAAGAATATGATGTTATAAAAAATGTAACTCCCCGATATCAAATAAATACATAGAACAAAAGAGTCCATTAGAATCATTTCATGAGCATTTGATGTCATAGAATAACCATCGATAAGTATATTCTATATATCATGCATATGACATTCCCATATCCCTTGTGAACTAGTCCGTGTTTATAGTGACACACAACCCTACTGATAAGGATACATGTATCCTAAAACACCTCTTACTCCACCGTGAGCAACATGAACAATGTAAGTCAAACCTCATTCATGGTATTGGGTAGTAGACCCCCATTCCAGTGCAATAAATAATCCTCAATCATCCATCACTGACCACCAATCAAGGGTTCCTATAGGATATCTTCACATGTTTGAACCTTCCACCCACTAGAAACTGAAATCGTGGTTGGGGACAGTAACCATTAATTTTTTTCCATTATTCCTATCTGATGGGAGAACACCAAATCACCACCCTAAAATACTATACCTCTACCATGGAAACTCTATTAACTCACTATCTATTGAAAACACACAAACTGAAGCTTCCTACTGATAGATTACATACCACTAGACTGCCGAACTGAAACAACATGACCACAACAATAAACCTCCCCCGGGTCCCCCTATAAAATGTGATCTCGATCCACCAACATATTAGTCCTTTTTTTAAATAGACAATATTCACCCAATACATTATCTTTTGTTTATATCAATCCAAAAAATGTCTCACTTTAGCTACCTCAATCCTACCAATTATAGAACAATGAGTTTATTTTTTGTGAATTGTTCATAAAAACCATCATATAAATATACCTTTCAATATAATTCATAAAATCTAATGAACTATTATACCAAAGGGTATCTAGATATAAATATTCCATAAAATTCTCATGTAAACCCTTCAAAATCATTAAATCATCATGCTCAGTCTGATCTAGAATGTCCCACCAGAACTAGGCCATTCCTCAGAACATATAAGTCTCCAAATTCACAATCCTTTTAGTTGGAGCCTCTAATTGATCTAGATTCATATTTATAGACTATATATAGAATTAATTTTCCACATATCCAATATCTAGGTCAAATTTTATAGGTTTCTACAAATGATACACTCTATGTAGGTCAATCATACTCATCATAAACCACCTTGGGGATCTGTGCATACTCTATTAAATTAAGAATATATCATATTAAAATGTTATTATCCTCTATTACCTAGAAAAACCGAGGATTCTTACTACACAATTAGATGATCATTTTGAGTTACATCTTCTTGTTTCCAAACTTTTAATCAACATTCTGGTGAAATCTCTATGAAGTCTCAAATGCACGAATCCTAACATATAACATATAACATTCATATAATAAATAGAATAAGGATCACTATTATCCTCAGAAAAAACCATTATTCATACATTGTCCCATGAAAATTAATAAAATATATATAACTATCATAAACACCCTATCCTGGGAAACAAACAACATAGATTAAACCCCAACCAAATTAATCACATTTGTTTCATTAAACCCCATTTCTAAAACATTTCACATATATTAACTAAAATTTTTATCATTTATAGAAATGTAAAAACATTTAAAAATCATATTTAAAATATCTATAGAATTATTAAATATTTATTTTTTACCTCTTTCCTAAAACATAAAATGAATAAAAATTGCATTTATAATTTCCATTCTTGACCTCATAATTTTTTCATATGTGTTCCTCACATGATTAATGTAATATGTATACCAAAGTGACAAATAAGATTAATTCATATAAAAACCACATGCTATACCGGAGCATGATTAAAATCTCATGAAATAGTAACATCATTCCATGAGTGCAACAATAATTGTGAAGTAATATTCAACTGTAAACAGAAACATCAACAATAGAAATCCCACCTAGTGTACATCAATTTTCTTTAGCACATGGGATAGTTACTCCCATGCATGAGTTCATTTCCAAGTCCTAACACAAATAATTACATGTATACATATCCATGTTAAATGAGTAACATACAATAACCCCCACGATACAACATTATAATTTACATGGATTAGGTTCCCCTATAATCGGTCCCTCGATCTAAGTCCCCGCATGACATTAGAATAACATCCTTGTATACTAGAGTTTACCAACTTGTAGCAAGGATCTAATGAGATAGGTGGGGAGACTATTCCCTCTTTATCTAAGTAATCCACAATATATAAAATTGGAAACAATGGAAACAACATAATAATAATCATTCAAATAAATCCATTTCCAAAAAGAATCTACGTTACCAATACCAAATAGTAAATATTCCATTTAATTTTATAGAGTTCTATATATAAATGAAGAACCAAAATAATAAAAAACTAAAAAATCCCTTAAAATGAGTCCAAACACAATTTCATGTTCCCTCATTGATGCACATATATGAATCCCTAGTCAATAATCTACCATTTTTACCATACCCTTATCCTATCATTGAATCCCGGTGACTACTCGGGTACTAAAAATTGGCCCAAATCAGGTGTCAGTACAACTCAGTAAACCAAGAATAATTGTGTTTACAAATTATATTTTCAAAATTAGTTAATGAATATGTATGTGATAGAAAATAAGAACAAAATATAATCTGAAACTATTAATTAATAGTATTTATTTTAGAATCCTACACCCTTAGTTACATGCATCATCAAAATCCATCAATAATGCTTCGGAAAATGCTGGTATATAAAACTAAGAATAAGGGGATTCATGTTCAATAATCTAATGTAACACCCCAATATTTCATAGTGTGTTATTTTTCAAAATAATTCAATAACTTTCACTACACGCCACACTGAGTTAAAGCGCACCATGACTTACCAAAAAAGTTGTTCAAAATAGGTTATGAATAGTATTAACTAAATTTTAAACTTTATATAATCCTTATAATTTTATAATCCATATTATGAGTTTCTTAGACATAATTTAAGAACAAATTCCTTTTGATCAGATAAAAGAAGTATTTTTCAAAAATGCACTTTTACCAACTTTAATAGTGATTCCTTTTTAAATAAAATATTTTAAACTTTTATATATTCAATTTGAATAAATAAATTTATTCTTTAGAATGGCGACATAAAAAAATTACAATGGAACACCCCAAGCTTCTATGGTAGGCTTCTCTTTGAATAATGGGATAGCGTGTGTTGTACGCAACATCGAGTTCTAACACACCACAACCATTCAAACTAGCCGTTATGAATAGTAATACCTAATTTTTGAAATTTTATAAATTCTATCTCTCAAAATAGACTTCATTTTTGGATTCTGAATATCGAAATTATCCTAGGGTGAAATTTTGGTACTTTTCGGATAACTTTCATATTTTGATGAATAGTGAAAATTACTAAATTTTAATTAAAAACTATTTTTTAATCGAAATAATTAATATTGATAAATTATGAATATGAGTTTTTTTAAAGTATATTTAGAATAAATTTTTAACATTAAATTCAATTATTTTCATTGGACATAATTTCACAATTAAACCAGATATAAACAAGTGCCAATCTTTTGATAGTCATTATCTCTTAAAAACACGCTTTTTGTATTAACAATGGGAATTAATATTAAATTAATTTCTGACACTTCTGTATTTTGAATTTGGAAAAATGGATTAAATATTTGGAATCAGGATGTTCAAATTGTTAATAGGTAACTATTATATTTAGACATTTTGAATAATTATTTCGGTAAATATTTTATTTACCATGGTTAAAGGATAAATCTGGTAAATAAGGGTTAAAAATAATATTATAATATAACCAAATTACCCTAAAATGTGTCCTAACCTTATTTGTTGATAAATGGTCGACCCTGGCCATATTTGGGTCGATTTTAGGACCCCATGGAGCCACTTGTAAGTGATAATGACACTTTATAATAATTTAGTTAAAATAAATACAAAAATGACTTAATCATATTTCTTTTAGAAAAACAATTTTTACATAGGGTTATAAATGTTGGATTTTCGACTATAAATATTCATTATAAAGATAATAGGATTTCATAAATAATGATATTTATTTATAATTTTTATACATTATATAAGTTAATTTATTTATGACACAATGATGATGTAGTAATTACCATAATAGTGAAATAATTAAAATAATTGATATTATAAATACACAAATAAATATAATATGAGATTTTTTATGAATTAAAATAATTTTCTAGATTACTATTACATTTTAGTATTTAATTAATTAACTTTTTTTTATGTAAGAATTCTATTATGAGTTTTACAAAAATAAATTATTGAATAGTGTCAAAATTGACATAAAAGAGTTTTTAAAACAAATATTATATTATTAATTGATATTAAATTTCAAAAAATATAAGGATATGCCAAGAGACTTAGATAATGATAGGTGTATCATTCATGGACCACTTGAGGGTGTCTTGGATCTATATAGTACGTTTTTTAACCATATAATATAAAAATACAAAGAGACATTGTAAAAGTGAAACTAATTAACTAAGAGTTAATACTTAATGATAAGGTAAATATAGTGCCCCAAACCGGTCTAAATTCTATTGGCTGAGTGATTTTGGACCCATACCCACCTTAATCTTTAAATAATCCACTTTTGATCCATTATAAACCTAATATAAATTTATTATAAAATAATATTTCTAGATTTTCCAAAGGTGCCACTCACCCCTCTTATAAAAGGGCACTCACCCTTCTCATTAATTCACAAATTCAAAGCCTTTTGATTCGGCCAAACCCTACCAAAATACTCTCTCTACTTCCCTAACATAATCCTAGAGGACTTCCTTTAGTCATAAAGCCAACCTATGGAGGCCTTTTGATCAAATCAAAAGGAAGAACCCGAAGGAGAGGTAATGATTTCACCACCCTTTTTCAAGTTCTTTTCTTCTTCAACTTCTTCATTCTTTGTTATTACCATTATAAAATAATGACTCCAGTATATTATATATACTTTTATGTTATTAAAAACATGGCACAACCATATTTCAGTATTATATCCATCATTTTAATGACATGTCACTATACGTGCGTACGTACGGCTTACTGTCTCCACGTCACGGTGTAATTGTTATTCAAAACTATTTTATTTAGATGTGTATAATAATGAGGTTTAATTCATGTAAATAATCAATACAACATGATAATTATTCTGTATATATGATATACCATCAAATTATATATTATTTTAATATCAAAATAATGATATTGTCGCTCGTGCGTACGTACGGACTACCGTCTCCACAAACACGATGAGATTCATTCTCTATCGTATCCATTAAAGTATAATTATCATTTGATGATTTAAAAATAATGTTTAATGAATTGATATAATTTTGGATATGAATAAGATAGAACCTATCCATGACAACCATGACTTACGTAACAAAACATATAAAAGAAAATATGTAAGTTAACACCCGAAACAACGATAATTCTAAGATATTATTATCAAAGCAATGTTAAAAGATCATATATTATATCATATGAATGTATATGATTCGTGTATAATTTAATAACAATTATTTCACCATTATATAGGTGGTTAACCAAACCCCAACCAAGGAAAAGTAAAAGGTAAGGGGTTTTCATCTAACTCCTTATTCCCGAGAGATTCATGTCATATTGCCACTATTACCTTCTGTGTGGTATACGTACTACCCATAATTGTATTCTTTTTGTAATACACATTAATTTATGTGTATTTAAAAATTCATTGTATGATACCTCTTTAATTTGGTGTATGTTTCGTAAGTTACCAAATTGGTAAGGGTTCACTTCGCAATCTCTTCATAATCCGAGGTTGTTTATATGTAATAATCTAATGGGATTTCTTTATCATCCACATCCATATGTCTTCGAAATGTATTTCAAAACATTTTTACTATTTACAAAGAATATAGGTTAAAGTAATTTATACCCTTTTATGACTTTTTATAAGAGTTTTATAAATGAATCTTTCTGTCATTTTCCAAACAAGGTAATTTTAACCTTTTCGACAAAATTAAGGTAAGAATGTTTTTTTTAACTTATACGGCAGGTGTGGCTATTCTCCGCCGTAATAAAATCGTTGAAGCTTCCCTTACAAGATTATAAGAATATTTTCAAAGTTAATTTGTTATTTTATAATTATGTCACTTTAAATGATTTCAAAATGAATATTTTAAGAATTTGTGAAAGGTACTCTTTATCAAGATCATAATTTTAAATTTTTTAAAGATTTATCTTTCTAAATATTTTAATTAATGTCCATGTTTTCAAAATGATTTTAAGGATTTATTTATATGGACATGAATGTTTTTAAATGATATTTCTTTTCAAAATTTTCAAAGTGGTATGGGACACTTGGATTCAAAAATCTATTTTAAATTACTTCCTTTATTAATTTGTGACTTTTCAATGATTTCGAGAAAAGAGATATTTCTCTAAAATAGTTTTAATTTCATCTATTTCAACATCCTTTGATGTATTTTAATCTTATTTGATGTTGATTTATTATACAAAACTTTTTTATTATATTGAAGGTTTTTTATATGTTTTACTGTGGATTTTTTATTTTTAAACCATTCATGGTTTATAGTGAAAGTATTGACATTTTGTATTCTATTTTTAATACGAATGATTATGTTATGTTTAATCCTTTTCATATGGGAATGAATTGGACTTAGTATGTGACGGGTGGAGCCCGCTATAGCTCCTCGATGCATCGGTAGGTCTCATGAGACAAACTAGTGTCTTGGCACATTGCATTGACAAAATCTTATTTGTAGTCTTTGCATGAGGCCTTAGCTATGTGGTTATGATAGTATGGAATTATACATTCCATCATTATGAAAGTGGTTATTGATATTGCATGTGATTATTCGACTAGTAGAATATCCCTGTGAATAATAAAAAGGAATTATTTCATTTTATCTTTTCCATATTATGCTGATGTTCATGTTTTAAAGGCTTCTGTGTTAGTTATACATTTCCTCAAATGTTTATGCTTATTTCTGAATGATTCTACTATATTGCATACCCTTAGTGAGTATTTGAGCTCACCCCTTTCTATGTTTTATTTTTCCCAGGATTCCAAGAAGTGTATTGTGATTTATATGCAGGGTTAAGACAAGGGAATAATGGCATTCATAAAGGATTATTTATGTTGTTTTGTATGTTATGAAGTGTAATGTAACATTCATGTATGTAATCTATTTTCAAGACTGCTAAACTGATCGGTTCTTCGGGACTTGATTCCTCATAATCATGCCAATGTATTAATATAATGCATCGACTTTGGGTAACTGGGGTCGGGGCATTATAGTTGGTATCAGAGGAATTTTAACAATAACCTTGTAAAGTAGATTTTGATAAACTCTGATTAGAGCACATAGCCCTAAAATCGACTTTGAGGATTAGTATAGAATAACTTCCAAGAATTTTGGTATTGTTGAGATTTTGTGAGTTTTCCGAGCAGTACATCCCTATCTGGATACGAGCAGGTAGAGGAAGCTCTGGCACAGATGTACCTAGGGGTAAAACACGAAAACACCGCTTTGAGCTAGACATGAACGAAAACTGGTTCATGACAACAGGCCTTACTGCACTCTTGGTTACGACACTTCTGAGGGATATGCTTAGTATAATTATCATTTTATTTACAAACCATTATGAAGGGCTCATGAGTATATACTTACTCAAAGAAAACATTTTTTATGATTATTGATTGTATCCATAAACTGTTCAATTTTCATTAGGAATTATTTATTGCAATTCATAAACAGACCTAGTTTATGCTATTGTATAAAAATGGTGCCTAGTAGAAGGAATGTGAACTCCAGTAATACGTATGATCCAAAGAGTAAGAAGTATCATATCATTCATGGTATTAAGACATCATTTAGAAGGGAAATAGTATCCCATGTATTATCATCATATGAATAAATAGTACCATGTGTGGATAAGATAACTAACGAGTTTACTAAGTCTTATGGCTTTGAAGGGAAGCAAGAGAATAAAAAGAAGGAAGAGAGAAAGATGGATAAAGGGAAGAGGGAAAAGAATAATTTCCCCATATGTGATAACTGTGGGTTGAAACACCCTGAAAAATTCCTGAAAGGAATGAGAGTTTGTTATAAATGTGGAGAAAAAGAG